>JAPMAE010002177.1:0-11352 GCA_036584705.1 Rhyacophila sp. 25_7 | reverse complement strand
GTTAGACCTGTAGTACATACTGGGCTTCTGGGTAACTCCCGGAAGAGATTGTGAGATAATAATCAAAAAGAAATTTTTTAGAAAAGTTTGAGTATAAATGATTGCTTAGAGAAAAATCTGGAAGGATCAAAGCTAATTTCAAAGCTTTTTCCAAATTTTTAGTTTTCTTTGGCGCTCACCCATTTACGGACTGATAAATGAACTCATCGGTTTTGGACTTAAATGACAACTGAAGAGTAGCTGTGAGGCAAACAGAGTACAATTCCGTGGTATAGTATTAAAAATTTATATGTGCGCGCGGCCCTATGTGTGCATTAAGTTTGTACAGAGACAGTATGTATGTGTGGTTGTTGAAAAGTACAAGCAAGCACAAAACTAATTGCAACTAATCTTTAAGGGTGTAGTTTTTATTTCAATAAAAAATAAAATCATTCATTACCTATAAATTTATTGAAGTGTTTTTATTCTGAATCATTAGATATATGAGCAGATACATATTCCGATTTACTGCTCTCATCCAAATCAATTGTGAATTCTGTTTCCATAATATCATAGTGTCGGTAGTATTTTTTTTCAATTTATTTGACATGTCGACAAGTTTTAGACCAAATTTTTATATCAATATTATTTAATCGTTCATTTATCACCATCATTATTCTTGTCGCAGTCTGTCATATGTTTAGTAAAGCAATATATTTTTTCAAAATTTCCCAGATATTTTCAATCGAGTTTAATTCAGAATGGTAAGACGGCAGACGAAACACTTGAATGAGTATATCATATTAGCGAAATATTTCATCGATCTTAAAAAAACTGAAATTTTTCTTTAAAAAATCATAAACGCAAACTATTACAATAGATTTAAGTCTAAAATAATTGTAAAACACAGTCATGTATAAATATATCGTTGAATGTAATAAATACTAATTAAAACCAAATGTCACGTGGCTCCTTAAACATTTTTTCTGTGGCGAAGTACTCGTATTAGACATCTTATGTTTATTATTCCTGTACTAATACGACAGAGCGATAAAAACACGTGCTAATAATAAGGAAGTGGCTGACGCACCCTGTCACACAAATTAAAACTGCAGCTGTATAAACTCACACATACATAGGGTCGCGCGCATAGATTAATGTATAAGACTGTAATATGATCTTGTTGAAAAATCTTGAGAAAAAACGAAGTTAGACAAAGTAATAAAAAATATATCTTCTAGACGATGTCAGGCAGGTGACGTCGTTTACCTAAATTGGTCGCTTCGTTGTCGTTACTGTATAATTGGCCCAACGTATGTACGGTACGTATTACAAATATTGATTGATAATAACGACATATCGTCTTTATCTAATATTTGCTACATAAAGAAATAGTCTAAATTGTAAAACACACTAATATTAAAAAAAACATTGATAGCAATAGTTTCGCTTTTAATGCTGAATCACGTAACATACATTTAATTAGTGAGTTATTCTTTCATCAGCAAAAGTTCATCCAAGTATTGTCATCACTTGCATCCGCGGCCATAAAGTCACGCTGTCGCAACTTTTTCTCCTAATTTATAGCGTCTTCGTTTTGGGACACATCTCGTCTTTTCGGCCATTATTAGTTTTAGTTGTTGTTCATAGATGGCAGTAGTGAACTCTTAAGAAATATTTTAATTAGGTTTTTTACTTATCTTAAGTGGGCAATTAATGTTTAATTCCTGAATACTTGCAAACATATTTGTAGTATAAAGAAATGAAGTACCAAGTAAACCGTAGTACTAAAATTTAATTAATAAAATAATAATAAAAAAAATAGTCACCTCGGAAGCACAATTGAAAATCGTTATTTAAAAAAAATACGGTTAAATTGATGTGTTAATATATTACTGCGGGGGTCAGCAAACTTTTTGAAGAAGTTTTTAAAAACGCGGGAAGCCGGACGAAAAATATTCTTATTAGAACATTAATTCACATTGCATGTGGAAAAAAATATAAGGGTCGGATGAAAATGTTTGGAAATCCGGATTCGGCCCGCGGGCCGTAGTTTGGTGACTACCATATTACTGTATGGGCAAGGCCCTTAATAAGTGAATATGTAATGCATATATCTAACAATTTAAGGATGGAGGGCTCGAGTCCCATAGCTAGTAAATATTACACAGGTGTCTTCATGTACATTTGAAGCTATGTACCAAACTGGTTAAGCTAATAATATACCATTATAGGTCGAAAAAACTATCAAGCGACTTTTCACAGCGCTAATATTCATATACTCCGCTCTGGAGCGGAGCGGATATGATTTGAAATATAATTGAGAATGTAATTACGGTAATTTTCATGCTAATTTAAGAAGCATGTAAAAATATGTTAAACTTAAATAGTTTATTAAGCACATAACTTTAGATTTATAACGTTGATGTTTGTGTCGCCTTCGTTAGGCTAGTGAATATAGGGTTATATGTTTGCTTAAAAATTCACAACAGCTTGCCGGGTTGTGACATTATGTCTGGCAAAGAACATGTTAAAAACATTGCCTATTAGTAAATTTAAGACGTTTTGAAGCTATTTTAAAATTATTATCGCTACAAATATTGAGTTTATTTTTTAACTTCATCGGTAATATTTGAAACATCGATGTCGCCCTCGTTAGGCTATTGGATAGTGAGTACGCCTAGCAAGCGGGAATCACGGGTTCAAGGGCTGTGCTGGTTGAAAATTTTTTCAAGTGTTTATTCATTTGTATTGTAGCCTGGACACAAACCCGAAACAGTTGAGTTAATATTTGACAATTTTTTACTCTTATCTCTTAAAAATTATCAAAACAATCGTAATATTAAGGATATCTATATGCTCCGTTTCGGAGCGGATATGGTTAAAAAATAATATTAGTATACGTTTAAAATAATTAGCAAGTCGATAGACAATCATAAAATATTAAAAAACTTGAAGTAAAAATGACGATATTCAAATAAATATAACAGTAAAAATATATATCACATATGAAATAAAGTTTTTTAAATTTACAGTATCTAAGTTATATATGATGAACTTTGTAAAACTTTAAATTGCATACTATTTATTGCGACAGTAAAATTTATTGAAATTATTGTGAATGTTCTTGAAGATATTTTTTTGTGCTGACTGTCTAGAAAATACACAGATATAATTGTTTTTTTTTGGATTTTTTTTTTGGTTGAAATCGAAAAATTGTGAAAAAAATCACTTGTTTGAGAAATATACTCGTATATATGTAGAAACGAATGGCGATTGATACAAGTAAAATACGAGTATAAACAACTATTTAATTGAATATTTAAATACTCCCCAATGCAGTCCTGCTAATCTTATAACTTCGTACATTGTATAACTACTTTAGCAATTTACTTAACTATCCGCCATTTTCTTATTTTCTTAATATCATCTCAAGCCTGTCTCTCTTGCACGAATGAATACTGCAGTGCTCTGTTTCGTTCACACAATGTTAATATCTGCCTTTCATAATAGCTAAAGTTTCGTAGAAAACTTGTTGTTTTATTCCAGACAAACGGTGTACACAATCGAACTAAATACCGCTTCAAGACACATGTCAAATAATTATTTTTTATTACAATATTGGTAGGCTAAAAATATTAGTTCGTAGTTCAATACATTATTAAAATTGTCTAAGCGATTATCGTAAAATATCAACAATTTAACTGAAAACTACAGTGATTGCAAGCTTTTCTTATAAATTAGAGTATGCATAATGTTTTTAGTTATGGTTCAACAAAACTTATCTATACTTGGGAGAAAAATTACACTATATCAAAAATGACATTTTTTACTACGGCTCTTCAAAGACGTTTTTATGTTGCTTCTCTTGGACAATATATAACAATGCAATATTCATTTCTAGTAGGGTTACAACATACTTGAGTATATCACTGGAAGAAATATCTGAAGCTGATATACTACACTATGTTGATATCTCAATTTTACCAAATTTGACATAGTGTAGTTTACCTCTCAGGTATAAATATGTTAATTTGAAAAAAATATATATCTGTAGTGACAGTCAAAACTAGATATATCCACATTTTGTTTTTCGAATATAAATGAACTAATGATTTTTTTGAATAGATTTTTTCGAAGCGATTAATATATATATATAAATATTGAATAATTATTATGATATAGTATAATAAAGTACATTAATATAGTAGGCAATGAATAGTAGAATAATAATTTTATTTTTAATACATGGGATACAGTCAACGTAACTTTATATGAAACTGAAAAATCGTTATATTATTTTACTTGATAGTTGACGCTTATGTATGAACAAAACATTTAATTATTTTTTAGTTTAGAGTAAATTATCAAATGGTAAATTAAGAGAAATATTTTCGCCTTTTTCTAATATATCTCTTCTGGAAGGTTTATTTTAAAAAGCTTCTATCATCCAAATTCCTCTCGTATAAAGCTTCTAGCTGCGATAGTTTAAAAAGTAGTTTGCTGAAAGTCGCTCATGATATTTTAATATTTGAGATGAAAAAAATGATTATAATGAAATTAAGGTATTGATCTAATAAAATCTGCATTTAACAGTACGAGAGATTGCTAAAACCATATAAAAATCTTTTTTAGATAGAGATGTTATACTCGTAAATAGTATTATTTTGTAATCGATATATTCCATTGAGAAGTAAAATGTCGTAGCACCGAATACTGTGACCAAATTATGACTAACCAGTGAATCTAGGGCCAGTGGCTAGACTTGGCTAAGTTCATTCCGCAAAATTAATAATGTCCGCGTTTCATTGTGTTAGTTAATGTAATATTCTCTATATAGAGTTAGTTAATACAGTATCCTCTACGCGGTATTAGTTAATGCGATGCCATATTTCGAAGGCATTAGTTAATCATGAAAGTTTGGCCAGCATCGAAACACTGCGCGGCTAATTTGTTAGGATTTCCTCTGAGATATCGCTGCACTTTTGTCGTATTAACGGAAATAATATGTTAGAGCTTTGTGTGCTTGTATGAATTGGGCCAAGTAATAAGAATGATAAAGAAGCCTCATTTAAGAAATTTACTATCATTGTGTAAGTAGGTATATTTGTAAAGTGAGTTTAGTTTTATTATTTTATTTTATATAAATCATTTTGACTTACATTTACACATCGACGAATCTTAGAAACAGAACAAATATTGTTATACAATTTAATTTGTAAGAGGACTAAAAAGTTAGTTTTTTTGGGACAAGTTGATTTTTTAATGTGACATTATAAAAATCATATATTTTTAAAAAATAACGCTATTTTTACTAGATGAATACATGAAATCTAAATAAATGTAGAACATGATGTATTGACTTAAAACAGTTGTTATTTCTGTAAACAAAATATTATATTATAGACCAATGATATCCAACTCATAGCTCGTAAATAAGTACAGTAGAAGTAATCTAAATAATAAACTATGTATCAGTTTTATATAAAGTATTAAGATATAATAGAATGTGTAGTTGTTTGCATAATTATGATTTTATGAATGGCATACACTATTATAGACTCTATGAATATAAAAAAATAATATTCATATGTTCAATATATTATATTTACAATAAGATATAAAATTAAGAAATTTAGACACTCAGTTTCAATTTATTAATATTTTTATTATACAAAAGCGTATGTTTGGACTAAGTTACGTAGATTTGAAATGTACTTGTACATAGATAATAAAGGCTTTTAATTCAAAACAATAAAACTATGTGTCAAAATTTCTGTAAACACGAAACTTATTAATTTACAACTAGAAAGCTTCGCTCATATAATACATTCATGTTTCATTTTTAGGTATATAGTTTATTACAGTATAAAAATTAATAATTATTTACCATAAAATTGATATTATTATGAAGTATTAAATCGTTTATTAATCTTTATAGCCAGAGACATACTGAGGTTATGGCTCCTGGTCATACCCTCTAGTTTTACGAGTACATTGGCGATTTAAATGAGATTAAAACTGGAAAATATTATAATATTCGCAAACATTTAAAAAAAAAATGACAATATTCAAGCATATTTTTATACATATTTGTGAAATTTTGATTGTGAACAGTAATTAATTATCAAATATTCACTCATAAAACATCTCCCCACCAAAAGGGGGGAATTTCACCATAGTATAGCAACATTATGACGCTTAAAACTTATTTATCAGTAATAATTTCTTCATGAGAACAGTGTTTTAATGCAAATAAATGCAAGCTGCACGCGACCCTTAACAACTATTTGTCCAGCCCATGCCCAGCAATTATAACGGCATGTAAATATCGTGTACCAAAGGTTATTAGAAGAGAAGAGATGTCAAACGCCAGGAAGAAAATGATAATATTATCGTTGTTCTTGTTTTTTGTATTTTTTCGAAAGAAATCTACGTTTTTATGAACATTATTAAACTTTTTCGTTTTATTGCAGCCCACATAAACTAAACCATGTTTATCTAGCCCACGTCAGCTTTTGAGTTTGACACGCTTATTTTAGTGATAAAAATATTTATAAAAGATTAAAAATACGCCAGAAACAACTGTCCATCTTAAATATATTATTAATAGAATGTGAAATATATTATGAAACAAAATTTTATAATGTAATTGGTAATTTTGTTTCAATAAAATGTCAATAAAATATTCTAAGCTTGTGTTTTTTATTATTGGTTTTTTTTTTTGCAAATGGCGCAATTTTATTTCTTAGCTATAGGCGCTAAAATTCCTCATTGCATTTCTGTTTGTAGCATAAATATTTCGTTTTTATACAACAAAATTGTAATACTCGTCAATAATGTTCGCAAACTATTGGATCTATGGCGATGTTCTAAAACTTCGTGAAAAAGTTGTATTTTTTTTCTGATATTATTATAGCGTATGCTTCATAACATAAAATAATAAAAACATTATTAAGTATCCAAGTGCTTGAATATTGTTATTTAAATAACGTATTTTTTATATATATTTTTTACATCAGTCATGCATAATATATAGTAATTGCAATTATTTAAATCTCCAATTGGATAGTATGTATACTTGCTGTGACTCAGTCCATTTCCTATTATCCTTTACTGAGCTTTCATATTCTAGACAAAATAATTTCTACTATTATTCTAGATGTGTAGATATGTAGATATGTTCAATGGTTTGTTGATTAGCTTATAAGTTCTAGAATTTTCAATATTTTAACCGCCCGTGATGAATCATATAATATAATTTTACTAATGTTCTTTTTTATGTTATTTAATTTTTTGTCTAATTTATATGTGTATATTATCATGACTGGGCCGGGCCGTAAACGGATAAATTAGTTTCGTTTCTAAATGAGAAATGAATTGTTTCATTATAGTAAAAAAAAAAACGCTTCGTCATGGCCTTAAAATATATTTCATAATCTACTTTGTGAAGTTGACAAATAATATTTACTTAGCAATTTTTGTTGCAAAATATTTTTAGCATGTACGAGTCACGGTGAAGTAAGCGAGTAACACAGTAGCTATCCTATATTTATATTCGTTTACTTAACGCAGATTCATATTCTAGTGTCTCAGTTCCATGTTAAGTTTTTCCATAGAAAAAATAAATAATATGGAAATTTTAGCTCATAAATCAAATTGTACAAGTATGCTAACGTTCTTAGGCAACACATAATGATGTGGGAAAGTCGCGTTCAACATTTCTACTTTGTTGGTATAGACTGAATACAAAAAAACGTCTATCGACCAAAAATATATTAACTTTATTTCACCATACATTAGTATGCTTTGAAATCATCCAACAAACCGGTATTTCAAGATAACTTAAGTAATGTTTTAATATCCATTGTCTCTAGATCATTAGTCAGACAATTAAAAAAAATGAAATTTTATTTGAATTAAATATGCTAGAAAAAAAGATAATGCCAATAAACTAGTTGAGAATTAACCGAAATTTTAATATTCAGTGGTTTATTAATTACTATGATATTTCTAAATGTCTTACTGATGAATGGGGCACTTATTTTTGTATGAGTAATTACTCGAAGTATTATAATAATCTATCAATAATATTTGATTTATGGTGACCATTACAATATTGCTTTTGTTAATATCTCAAAACTAGTTATTTGGAGACGTCTGACTAATGAACTGGGTGATCGATATACATTAATTTTCATTAGATTCTTTTGACCATATCCGCTCCGAAATGTGAAGATTCAGTTTTTTTACAAGTAATAATTGTCAGTTATCAGCTTAACCAATTTGGTCTATGTCCCGATTAAAAATGGACGTGAAAAAGCCTGTGTAATTTTTGCCAGCTACGGAATTTGAAACAGCGAACCTCGACTCGTAAGTTGGATGCGTTAATTATAATTAAATAGATTCACGAATTCGTAAGTAATAAAAAAAAAACAACCAACGTGTGCCAAAAAATGAATAGTTTGTCAAACAATTCCATTCGTGAATTCACACTTTTGAGGATGATGAAATTTTGAACTTACATTATTGTACTATTTTCAAACTTAAATAATGTCAATTTATTTATTTTATAGACTTAACAGTACTATTATAGAAACGTCTTTTTTGCATTATTTATTGTGAAGCTTTTTTTATTCAATTAAATACTTTAGAAGTTTCACGATCAATAAATAGGGTATGCTGAATTAACTTGCACAAAATCTTGGCTTTATACAAATTTTACAGATAGACGTATTATTTGTGATGTACATAATATTTATGCAACTGTGGTTAACTTTTAATTGTTACTATGCTTCAATGGGGCTGCAAATTCTTGTAATTGGACAACGCTAATTAAATTAGATATTATTAATAACCAAATTACACATCTACTTGTAAAACATGATCCAAAACGATCAGTGTCATAGATCAAAAATAATTGATGGAAAGGTTTTTAATTTTTAATTTGGGATTGTTCATTTTTTTGGATTTTCCACTACACGAACGACTGAAATAATGAGTTTCCCAAATAAAAACGACTAATTATTGGTATACTCATTTATTTCGTGCTGCTAAATCATCGGTCCATATTTTAGAAATAATATATAATTTTTAAATTTGTTAAACGTAAAACAATTTTTCTGCTCAGTCTATAGTTGGATGAAAATTGCTACGTATACTTTAGCGCTGGGAAAATACACCACAAGAAATCGACACCTGTCAATAGCAGCGTGGAGGAAAAGGGGTTTTGCGGTCTTCTCGGTGGCATATAACGATATTTGAGCTATTTTAAAATATTTTACATATAGCCTTGTAAGTTAAAAACACTAATATAATATATAAATACTCGTATGCATGGCCCGTACGAAAAATTTTGAAATCACACATCGGGCTGTCCGGACAAAAGTCTCGTCGACATTTTTGATGTTTTTGAAATTATTTGGTTCTACAGTATGTGTTTTGTTTGTTATCCTAGTTGACAATTAACAAAGTTATTTTATTATAAAAAAATATTTTTGGCTTTAGTCACTCATTGACTAATAATATAATCTCAGTGGTCTTATTGAATGATCTGAATGGTCGGTATTTATTTCTCTACATAATCAGTACTATGTAGTTCGTATCATATATACAAAGGGTGGCGTACTATGGTCGATTGCATACTTGTACCTAGAATATTACCATATCATTATTATTAACTCCAACCATCAGCGTAAGAAAGTAGAAAATGTGTTTCAGCTCTATGGCGCATCTGAACTCGTATGTAAAAAAATGATGCATGGTATGTAAAAGATTGGCCAGTCCTGGTTTACAGGCTTTCTGTAGACTGTAAAACATTGAATTAGGTATATGAAACCATTGTATTATTGTCACATGATTCATTTGAACAAGTGGTTTCCAAACGTATTATGTCCATGGACTCTTTATAGCAAAAACCTGACAATGAACCCCCAAGTGAAACAACTCTACATAAATACATAATAGAAAAATTACAAATTTAGCTTTGATATCGTGAATGGTAAATGGTAGCTGTCATGTTGTTAGTTTTTTTTTAACTTTCATAATTAAAATGGGCCACAATAGACCTTCCGATGTTGTCCATGCACCCTCTAATTTTAATTTGCTATATACCCCTTCAGTGTTCACAATGACTCCTGGAAGTCCGTAAGAACCACTGGTCCAGACTTATGAATACTTCTATAAATTGTTCAGAATATGACAGTTTCCACATCAGCAATATTTTTATTGTATCTCAATACATAATCGTTTATCTGAGGTCGCAATCATACGTATTTTCCATAGTACTTGAGAACCGTTTTTTCTCTTACAGAATATGTCTATAATGTAAAACCAAATAAATTTATTGCATTTTTAATATACATTTTCCGCAATTCTATCCGAGTTTTTGCGTCACGAGTCTACTATATTAGTTTTCCGTGTTCTTCATAAATTTTGTGACTATGTAATCACATGGAATATATTCTTTTGTTAATTCGTAGTAATAATACATTGGTCACGTAATAATATTCGTATATCTATAATTATTTGTATCGTTTTTAAAATGCCAGAAATCATAAAACAATACCCACAAATACTCTCGACGCATAATTACTACAGAAGAGCTTTTTGTTGCCAAACTAGCTGCCAGTTCTAATAATTTATCGATGTGTGATAAGTATTTTTATTGCAAATAAATGTACCAATAACGGACTTACGAAACCCCTCCACTATTTATTACCGCTCTAAAATATTATTTCAAAAGGTCCAATATTTTATTCGCTCGTTTTATTATTGTCGTTAGTAATACTGATTCTAAAAGCTCAGCAGTCATTGTTTCTATCGGCGTAAAACAGTTTATTTTACAGAATCCGAATAGATTATAGTTTTTAGTAAAATCATTGCTATGTATATTATTTAATGTTACTATGAATACATCCAATTGTTGTTGGCTTATTTTTCAGAAATTTCATTTTAAAGTAAGCCAATTAAAAAATTATTTAATTCAGCGAATTCTGAATATATATAAGTATGTCAAACTCGTGATGCGCGGGCCGCACGCCCTTAATAATTAATTATTTGTGCAGCCAGCCAATATAAACGGTATGTAAATGTCGTGTCTCCAAAGATAGTAGCAGAGAAGAGTCAAGTGCCAAGAAGAAAGCATTAATATTATCGTTGTTATTTTTTATTTATATATTTACAATACTTTTCGAAACACGAGTAAACCTACGTTTCTATGATTTTAAAGTTTTTCTTTATTTGCGGCCCACATAAACTTAAAACTTTGGTTATCTGGCCCATGTCAGTATTTTGACACGCTTTTACTTTCACAAACAAAATTCCACAAAAAATATTGACACTTTTTGAAGAAGATACCATTCTAAAGTTACG
>JAPMAE010002176.1:0-17715 GCA_036584705.1 Rhyacophila sp. 25_7 | reverse complement strand
AAGATTTAAAATATTTTTTTGCAGCAATTCATTATTTATTCAATTTTTTTCATTAAAACTTAATGAAATCAACAAAATATGTTACACATTATTTCTTATAACATATACACATATTTTTTCTAGTGTTTACACAAATATGTTATTTTTTAAATCTAAAAAAAGAATAATCTTATATTCTGCATACTACATACGATATAAAATATAAAAGTATATATAAAATTATGTTACGTTTGATTGGTAGGAAAATTCATCGTTAATAAAAATAAAAATATATGTTCATCTATCTTCAGACTATAAAAGTTTTAAAATATTAGCGAAGACACAAACCTGAAACAGCACCGCCCATACGAGCCAGTACGTCCGAAAAAGTGAAAATCTATGGGGCGCGTTTGGAGTGTCGGTTCGCAGGGAGAGCTTCATATCGAATCCGCTAGGTGACAGCCACTCGAACAAAAATATCATGAAGGTCGCCGCTTGAATGGCAACCACGCCTACCTGGAAAATTCAAATATGGTCCTTTTAATAAATTTAGCCAGGAAAAAATACATATGTATACAAATAATGTAATTATAACTCTAAAGGAGAAGTACGCAAGTTATTTATATATAAATTTGTATATAAGTAAATACGCAAATGTTCTTTGCCTTTATTATTACGTAAATAGGAGACACTCTTATGTAATTCAAGAGTGTCTCTCGAGGCGTGATGAGGAAAAAATGTTTTGTACAGCGGAATTAAAAATTCAGTGCTCTTTTGAAAATTATTTTGACAGCCCTAAAAAACAAAGTCATACGTGAAAAATCGATAATATCCGAAAAAGCTAAAATTTACATTTATTGAAAAACCCTTCCATATGATCATAGCATCATCGAATAAACAAAACTCTAAATTTTTACATTATACGCATAACAATATAAGAAATCTAAATATGGAGAAATACAAAAAGTGTGATTTATCGATCTATGAAAATTTTCGTTGGGAAAATTTTGAGGGCTTAAAGTTAAGCAACGTTATCTACAAAAATGCGTTTTTTATTTTATATGTGATAATGTTATTTTAGATTCATGGCTATATAATTGTCAAAAAACGGTATGTCAATCTTTTCTTGTTTGTTTTTAAATCGTCTGTAAGTTTAACATTAATTACATAAAGTTGCCATTGTTTAATATAAAAAGACTGTATAAGCTGCTAGCGTTCTTGTCACAAGAAAAATCTAGTTTTCCATCAACATAAAATTATAATATTTGAACATATGATTTTGAATAAATATTTCCCTTGTTGAGTTCCAAGAACATAGAAAAAAGGTTTTTTGGCTCTCCTGTAAAGTTGCACTCTTGTAGACAGAGTTGTTTGATTTTAAGCCCTCGATTTGATAAATGTTAAATCATATTTATTAATAATATATGAATTATTTTGATTTTTTAAAATTCAATTAGTTTTTTTAATGATTTTTTATTAACTATGAACTCATAATTGAAAGACAGTATATTAAATTGCTGCGACAGTTTTAATATATTATAGTATTTCCACACAAAGTATATTTGAAAAATTATGACCAGGTTTGTCTGTTGACATAGGTTATTCGCCGGGATGGTTTACTACTTTGTTTGGTTGCAATTTTGGTAAACATGAATTTGGACAGTTTATTATTTGGCAATCGTAAAGTATAGACGTGGCATATTTATTATGGAATTCGATAAACCAACGTGTTTTAATCGTAAATACATTTTATCAATATCAATCATTAATTATTGTGACGATTACAAAGTTATGCACATTAAGCCAAAACGAGATTAATGAAAAGTTAAGTTCTTTATTACAAAAGTGAATCTATTGTAATAAAGAAACTTGATCTCAAATTAATAAATAAAAACTATGAAAACTGTATCATTATTCATTTTTATATGTTTATATATATATGAGGGGTGTATTTCTACAGTGAACTTATTCTACTTGATATCGATATTATATATTTTGTTGCTTTGTTTTTATTTTTAACATCATTCAAAATATTTAAATTTATCGTGAAAACTATGTTTTAAGTTGTGTTAGTTAACTCGTTTCTATCGCATACTCGTAATTGGTTAAAACTTGTTTATTTGACCCGATTAAGCATTTTAATTTGACATGCTTATTTATATGAGAGAGTTATTTCCGAAGTGAACTTATTTCACTTCAATAAATTTGTGGCAAATGCCAAAAAACTGTTTACGGTATCGATATCACTTATTTTTTGTTATCTCCATTGTAAATTTTATTTTACACTACAAATGAATACAACAAACAAATATGTAATATCGACACCGTAAACAGTTTTTTGGCATTTGCCACAAATTTGTTAAAGTGGAATAAGTTCACGTTGGAAATACACGCCTCATATATACATTTGTGTACCAATTTTTCGTTTAAAAATAAAAAGCAGGAATAAATTGTAAAGGAAAAAAACGATTTTAAAGAGAATAAAATTCCTTAGCTGCATTTATGTCTTAAGTAAGTATAAAAAAACTGGTTTTACCTTATATATTTTTTAGAAATAACAATTAAAACGATATTTATTTATTTTACTAATATTAACAAAAATCAATATTTTCCCTTACCGTCACCACAAGTATCATTTAAATACTTAATTTCATGTTACTAACATATGTTTTGATAATAAACAAAATACTATTTATGTATTATAATTGGAAATTCAAAGTATAGTAATTATATTTCGTAATTTACGATTTTCACTAAATAGTTATAGCAGTGTTCAAAATCACATGTTCGTATAAGCTGTTTTTAAACGTACTAACTATTCGTAATGTAAAAGGCAAATTAATTATAATTAACTTACGAGTACATACTGACTTGTTGATTGGGGTGATCTCAAATTGTGAAAGGTAGAAATTACATTTATGCCATTTTGTTGACGTAGATTAACAAACATTATGGCAGCCGATATCGTTGTGGTGTCAGAGTATAATATTTATACACAATAATCTATAATTATTATAATATATAAATATACTTAGACAGAAGCACCATATAATATTAACGGTATATTGGTAATCCACTGAGAAGTATTGTGACGTTTGATATAAAAAATACGAGAAAAATGGAATATTCGATAAAATATATTATTCACAAATAATTCATACAATACTCTTACTATGTAACGAGTTTCATTTTGTTACTAACCTACAGTTCAGCAGTATGAATATTTTAATAATTATGAGTAAATCTGTTGTTAATATGGTCTACAAAAACACCTTATCTTGAGTCAACAATATTAGATAAATAATATATTTTTATCAGAAATTGTTACATTGTTTTTAACGAATAAGCGATATTGTGGATGAAAGATACTATAATATTATATATACCAAACACTGTTAAAATGAATTTTGAACTAATACAATGTGTAGAATAACTTAAACTTAAAGTTATTCAAGAACTGGACGAAAAGTTAAAAAAAATTAACTGAAATAAAATGTCATTTTAAGGAAGTATATTTTACTATAACGTAAGTTGTACCTTTAGAATGAGATGGGCGGACAATCTAGCTAGAGATGCTAACATGTAGAGTGCGAATGACTAAAAATAGAGAGAGCTAGAAACAGAGAGTCCTGGAGGGAAGTTGTGCAGTTGACCGTGGACCTAAATATATCGTAGCGCCAGATTTAAATAAGTAAGTTGTAGGAATGTTCATCACGTGGTGATATTGTTAATATACTATATATTGGATACTCGTATAAGACGGTATGAAGATTTTGTAATTTTGTAGAGTTTTTCATATATTTTATAAAACGAAACTTCAGTATAGCAATGCATTTTTACCGTCTCATGGAGTTCGCTATAAAAGGATTTAACATGTAATGATATTATTGAAAGTTTTATAAAAAAGACTACTTGGAAGATAAAAAAATATTTAAAACATATACGTTTAAAATGCCTAACTATTCTCGATATAAGAATGTGCTTGCATTTCTTGTAGTTCTTATAAAAAACGATTGATATAATATAAAGCTGTATTGTTATGCAATCAAATAGTGCAGTTATTTTTAAAATACATTTTTAGAATTTTATATAAAACAATTAATATTTAAAGGTAAAACGTTAAAATAAAAAAAACTAATTTGAATAAATATATCGAAATACTTGGTAAAAGGTGTGCAGCTTAATGTTCGTATACTAGCATTAATAATTTGCAATTAATAATGATTGTTGAAGTTATTACATATTAATATTGTATTTCAATTATTACCAACAACACTAAATCCATGCTCGAAAATGGAATACGATTTTTTTAATCGTCCGTATTATTCTAATTTGATGGTTTTACTTAAGAGTGATAGAATATTATTATGCTAATTAGATTAACGAGAAGACCTATGCAATCATTATCTAGACTGAATGAATATACGAGTATGATAACTATATCAATTGTATATGTTGCATTTGTTATTTTAATAACATATTGCATCATAATAATTATGTACGTTTTAATATTTATAAAAAAAATATGAATTTTTAGCCAAAATATTAAGATAATTGTATTTCTACGTGAATATATTGTACTATGTGAGAGTCTCGTCGCTATGGTAACCGTACGGAATCCGTTAACGACCAATCATATAACACTTCAAATTTCCATAATCGACATTTAAAAACTTGTGTTACCTCGGATGAAAAATAACAATCTATTATTCATCAAAACGATTAAAAGATATATAATATGTATGTACATACCTGATTTGTCGACAGTTTGACAGATTGCAACGAAGCGGCTGCAAATAATCCAAAATAATTGAAAAATTAAACACTGTCAAGTTAATAATTGTCTAGACGAGGAGGAAATCAAAGCTTTATCACAATAAATTAGTTGATTAATTATTGTGGTAGGTTTTGATTTATTGGCGGATTGGTCTTTTATGTATACTATAAACGTAGCCGATTTATACTAAGAATTAAATTCTGCGGGTATTCGGTTATAGACCGCTGCGGTTCAACTCAGATAGATATAAATTATTATTTTACTTTGCGTGATCGTGATGATAATTAAGCGTCGGTAACAGAAGAGGCGTCGTATCGAAGCGTCTAGTGAACGACGTCGGACGATCTCGCAGTAAACACTACTGAGTGAATAATATCGAGCGGTCGGCACTTTCATTTTGCCAGGCATGTGATAGCGGAGGAATAAGCTTTATCGTCATAGTTGATATGCCAGCGTTAATAAATAACATTTTTTATTATTGTCGTATTCGCATGCTGGAACTGAGTGTGGGCGATTTGTGACACACTCAAGGCTTATTTTACGAAATCTTCATATTTATTCAAAGAATATAATTCAGTATTTTAACGCCACCTTGGAGTTTATTTACTATTAATGTAGAAATAATATTCATGACGGCATGGTAACACGGAACGCTGTCATCAAATTACTGTTTTCAATATGAATGAAAAAACTTTTTAAAGAAATATTTATATTATTATTTAATGCGGATGAAATAATGCTTAACTATTGTTTTTCAAATATACCGCAATACTTAGAAATTGCAAATTTTGACGAAATGAAAAAAATGGAATTCTGAATTTGAATATAAATATTTTCAGAATTTGGTCGAACTTCGAAAATATTGAAATTATATTTTTGTCAATACTAATAATAAAAAAACAGCTTATTTAAGACAAATAGTTCATTATTTTGTATTATATAAAAATATTCAACAAATATATAAAAGAAATAGTGTATAAAAATAATTAGTACAAAAAATGTAAAACTTGATTTCCATTATATACAAATAATATAAATAAATTAAATTTTAATATTAATTAATAGTAAATAGAGACCACTTAAAGCCACGTCCCCATGTCTCAATACGGACGTTTGTCGAGTTATCTGCAATCGAGAACGCTCGCTGGGAATTCAAACTGGAATAAAAAATGAATGTACGAACTCAAATTTATTCTCGCACGACGAAAAAATTCATTTTAGGTTTATTTTTTGAAATTAAGCTGTGATTTCGAGCTTGTTGAGTTGAGGTGGACCGTATGTTGGACGACAAATTTAATTTGACTGAATTTTATTTTTCAACTTCTCTATTCTCTAATCTTTCAAACATTTGGAATTAGCTATTCCATATATTTCTGGTGTCCATAATAAGTTTCAATTCTTTTCCGAATTGTTGTTTTTCATACATTTGATTTTCTCAAAAAGCAGAATATTTTTACAATCAAACGAACTTTTTTGATGAAAAAAAAAATATTTATAATTCGGTATTTGGAATTTGATATGAATTTTTCGGAATTCAAAATTGTATTTATGAGAACGATTTTCGGAATTTGAAAAATTATTTTTTATAATGTCATGAAAATATGCAAAAAACGACAGCAACATAAAAATAAAAATATTGTTATTTAAACAACATATTACTGAATTTCATGTAATATTATTTAAAAAGAATACACGAACATAATCCGGGAAATGTAAATGCTTATAAAATATTATTGAAAAATATCTTTACACTATAGAGATTCATATGCTATGTATTGTAGCAAAAAAATGTAAAAAAACACACCACTTAAAGTAATAAAAAATAATTAACTTTTTACAAATTTTAATTTCAATTCAGATTTTATGAAATTAAATCACGCTACTGGTTAATAATTAATTATTAAATAAACGAAATTTTATATGAACGTGATATGGCGAAAACGCATAATATAGTCTCAAATGTTTTGTTTAGTCATCATTGATTGCATATTTTTTTTTATTATTGTTATCGTTGACAATTACTACGTTTCAAACATAGTGTCGCAAATTTAATTAATACGTTTGTTGATAGCGTGGAAACATTTAATACTTTAATGGCGAATTATTTTTTTGATGAAGATCCAACGTCTCAGCAACTAAATAAATATATTTTAGTAAATTAACGGGAGCCATCAGTAGTTTCCGAATGCGCTACCAGAAATGACACTTATAAATTTAAATCGCTGTCGGTTCATATAACCGATCTTAATGTGAAGTTTTTATAATTGACGATAGCTGTTCAGTTGAATTGACAAGTGTGAATCTTGCGGTATAATTTTGGTACACTTTTAAAATGTTGTATAATATATTAAATTCTCTTACAATAAGCCGAAAATTTTGTGAAGAAATATTGTGTTTTTAATCGATTAGATTCACTGCTTTCATGTATATTTTTAATAATAAGTTACACTCTGCCTTACTATTGCGATATTTCTAATATTTTTAATTCCAAAACATTTTGATAGTTAAAAAAAATACGAATCAATACAATTACTCTTTGTTTTGCTGTGAGCACGTACTTAATAACATAGGAGCCAAAATTATATACTGAGATTATTTGATCAAAAGATAAACGAACGTATCGCATAAGGATACGTTTAGTTTGTAAAAGTTCGTAAATATTAAGAAAGATAACACGAATTATTAACATCGTCTTTTCATGGAATTCAACGATATAGAAGCGATAAATATATTTTTAATTGAGAGACTCTTGTCGAGTTATTTTAAAATAGTATGAGAAATAATAAAAAGTCTGTCAAATAAGATAATCTTAACAATAACAATTATAAAAATAGTCAAGTATTATGAGAAATCTTTTTGAAAATCAGTGGAATAAATTATAATATATGCGGATTGTTAAACATATATTAGCCAGATTATTGAAACTTAGTACAATCTGCACTTATGTTTCATATCAAAAATTGACTACAAAATCGCAGATAGTTACATTGTCTTCAATTGTAAACTGGCATAATCCTCTTATCACAAAAATAACAGCTGAATAAGGTGCAATACACTCCGTATATACGCAATTATACGTGATAAATGGGTGATCAACATAAAATGTATAGTCGACTCAATATTTCACAGTAAAGGTTTTTGTATCTGGTCTTATTCATTATTTTTATAAATGTATATTGTTTAAAATATTCGTTCATGGATTTGACGCTTTAAATGGTCGCTATGATTAAAATCCAAAGGTATCGCGACAAAATAAAATGTGAAAATTGTGATGATAGATAGATAGTGTTACTCACAGTCTGATTTTATGATGGTTTATTGCCAAAAACTGTATTTATAAAGGATATTTTATAAACAAATTTGCTGTTATATTTTGAGAGTGCATTATATTTTGTAAATTTATAACTGTATTGCTGATGGACAGAATTCAGTGAATTCTGTTTCTATTTTACTGATGACTTTGTCCCGGAAATTGGTAGTAAAAATACAAGAGAAAGTTTGTGTCTATAGAAATTGTACAGGAAATACGCTAACTTATTCTACACATTGGTATATTTAACGATTTAGGAAGTTATTTTTATTCTTAAAGCACTGGAACGAAAACATTTGCCTTACTATTTACTATAATCTGGGGCTTAATGCTAAAAGTGCATATGTCAGATTTTGACCATTTTGAGATATGCATCAGAAACTATTTATAAATGTTTCTTCTTTAAATACTAGAAATTTTTATGGTACCCGACTTGATGTTAATGAAATGAGAACACAGGTAATGTGTATGTCAAATAATGTTTCAGCCTATTTTACACCAAGAAATGCCAATGTTGACATAGCGATTTAGATGTAAAATTTGTCATACGCACTTCTTGCATTAGGCCCCAGATATAAAGACATGCCTCTTTTTAAGAACTCTATTATTAATTGTCTCCAAAAACTCTTAAGTTTATACATAATTGTAATGTTGAATTGTTGAGTAGCATAATATACCGATTAGTGTCAAATATTGCTAATGACCATTATTTTGCGTTTTTATACAGAACCTAAATTTAAATCCAGTTCAATGTAAGTAATGGAATACTGAGTTTTTTATTACATTTTTAATTTTTAGAAATCAATTTATTTAACCTTAATACAATAAGAAATGAAATAAGATAAAACACAGCCAGAATAAATAAATGTGTTGAAGAGGAGTAAATACAAAAGAAGAGAGAATTGCTTATCCATTTACATATAGAAGTAAAAAGTATTGGATCTATCTCATAAATAAAACCTTCCCTATTGGAATGGTATAGAAAATGTAACACGCCAAAAAAATATAAAATACAAACGGATGTGCAAAAATACGGATATGAATTC
Source organism: Rhyacophila sp. 25_7 (assembly GCA_036584705.1). Taxonomy (NCBI): domain Eukaryota; kingdom Metazoa; phylum Arthropoda; class Insecta; order Trichoptera; family Rhyacophilidae; genus Rhyacophila; species Rhyacophila sp. 25_7. The sequence continues at coordinate 8,603 of JAPMAE010002176.1, read as the reverse complement.
GATTCTGGATAAAGTTATCGCTGTTTTTAGTAACCTACACATTTTTAGTACCCTTTCCTTACTTGCAGTATATTTCTTATCTTCAAAATCATAATTTGTCGCCATCAATGGTTAAAGGAAACATAAACAAACCAAAAGTCAATGTATTGTGGAGGTTGAATAAAATACTAAAAAAATCGAAGCATTTTGTCATATATTATGCTTCTGCAATATATTTGTAGGTAATAAAAGGTAAGTAGTTACCATTCTGTTATACTCCGTAACATGTGAAGTATACAGCCTACATGGGTATAAAAAGTGTTTATGAAGATTTAATGTCATTAATTTAGTCAAGCTTTCAGATTAAGCGAGTCAAGGATATAAGAATCTGTTTATTAAATAACGACAAATTTATATTTATTTGTTCCGCAAAATTAAGCGTTCATATTATAATTTGGACGATATTGGAAAATAAACTAGTTACATGAAAGCCTTAGAAAATTATTACGAAATAGAATAAGATTTCTTTCCCTATCATTTTGAAAGTTATTTATTATCTAAGTATATGGATTTTCACATAGTAGATTAGTTACCGTATGAAAAAAATCTTTTGAAGAATAAACGGATAACCCGTAGATACGTTAAAAATAATTCTTTGCATATATTGATGTCTTTTACAGATAATGCAGTTTAATAAAAATTACCATTAGTACTTTGGTGATGTGAGGAAAGAAATATTTTGTAAGGTTAGTTCGTCTTAATTATATTCTCCAGTATGGAGAACTGAATAAGGGCCTTGCGTAATATTAGATTGGCTTGTAGGCATCATTAAAAGTATTGTTCAGAAAAAAGTTACGATGAATATCTGAGAACTTCTGGAAGTAATTTATATCAAACAATTATGTTTTTAAGCATTGTTACACTCTAGGTAAAAAAATGCAAGATATTTTGTACTATGTAGCCGAAATAATTTTTAATAGTTTTATAACATTATCAGATGCAATTGTAGTTAAGTGCAATTTTCAAAAAGGCAACTACGCACGATCGCGGTGCGGTTACTTAAAACCATGCACCAAAATAAAAACTGTATTTTCATTACTAATATTATAAATTGGATAGACTTGATTCATTTTCAGCTGACATATTTTGTCAATCTATATAAATGAATAATAAAGTCGAAATGATTAACATTGCATTTTTACTGTGCCATTGCATGTATTCACAGACACACACACACACATATGTCTATACAATTTGGTATGTATGTCGTATACGAAAACTAATGATTTACTATGTTTATATATAATATGTGGACACTCGAGAATTATTTACTATTTGTTATATTTTTGTTTAATTTTGAAATTTACTTACTACTCGCTCTACTTAATGTATTTGTTTAGTATTCCTTTGTATGAAGATAATTCGATGTACCTCACGTGTTTATTTATTGTTATAAATTTAATTTTTCAAAAGATTATTATTATCTACTAGACCTTTAACTTGCCATTTTGTTTTGAATGATATCCGTCGGAAACAATATAATGCATATTTTAACCAAGTTACTAAGTCAAACTTTTTCATAATAATTGTCACTTACATGTGTGCGTGTGCATTTGATAAAAATTTTACACGTTGTCAACATGTGGTCAGTTATTTTGATGAATATTTTAAAGGTCAAAGTATACGATAGCTTCAAACATAACAAGAGATCATATTTATAATAATACCAATATTTAAAGAATTATATATTTTTTCTAATAATATAATTATAAAAAAAGTATTCTCCTGTTGCTACCATAATATAAAAACTGCCTTCAATATATTAAAAAATAATTTTAATCTGAGACAAAACGAATACAATTTTTTTAATCACCGTTGATGTGCAAGTATTTTTTTCATAGCTTTCGATAATATTTTTATTTTGCGATTAACAAGAACGATTGTAAAGAATCATATATTATAAACTCTTTTCAGATCAACTGCCCTAACTCTCAAATGTTTTCAATATAAAATATTATGTTAAAACAATACATTTGGGTGCATTCTATAAAAAAATCAGCGTTTAATTATTGATATACAATAAGATAATATGAATATTATGAGACATAAAAGCCGCTCCGTCGACGTTTACTCACAAACGTACTATCTGGGAATTGTTATGGTATTTCTCGTGATTCCATTCATCATAAATTCGATAGTAATTGGAAATCTTTTACTTTTGTTATATTTTTACGAATAAATTAAGCAACCATTTAGTTACTGTTTTTAAGTATATACGCTTTAAAATGCTATATTTTTAACCTGTCCAGGAGTATTTACACGCATATGCGTCTGCTCGATATTCGCTTTGAAGAAATATAGACGTATGTGTACGTCAAGTACCAAGCTTTAAAATACTTTTATATATTATTTATACATCAAATAAACATTATACAATAATAGTGTTGTATACATTTAGTAAAATTAAAAATTTAAAGCTTGATTAAAAAAAATACTATCACCTGATTGTGCAAGCGTAATGAAAACCTCACTCTTGAACAGGTTAAGAGTAATAATTGTTAATTTCACATCAACTAATACAGTTTTTCAGCTGGCTTAAAATGCATATGAAATAATCTGTGAATTTTTTGACAATCATGGAATTATACCTCATAACTTTTAGAAAGATGGGCAACAGTGCTGTTAACCAATGTTGACTATTAATGAGTACCTACACAAAATTTACAGTAATTAATTTGATGTTCAATATGTGAAATAAAGCACTTTGAATTTCACCCCAGGTGCATTTACCGAGTTGTATAATATCGAGAGGTATACGAGTAGGTAATGCGCCAAATAGATATTTAAAATAAAGGTCTCCGTTTAGAATTAAGCGGACCATTATTACGAGGCACCATGTCTTCATGCATTTACGAGTATGCATGATAAGCAATAAATATACTGCCCGAGATAGTTAGAAATATAATTTGCTTTTAAACAAAGATGATAAGTGTATTGACAGATATTTTATAAACATCTGCGTAAGTTTTATAATTATTCACTTATCTCAGGCTGCATACGTACAAACATATCGGTTTATACTGTGCTTATCAATGTTAATGTAAAATCGTTTATCGTACATTAGTAGTTTGTTTCATTTGGGTTATGTATTTTTGTGAAACGCTGTTGATTTATTTACAATAATATCTTAATTGATATAATAAATTAATCGTGTCAATACTCTCATAGAGTGCACGTTTCATTTTAGCAGAATATTCTGTAATTTAATATATAATAAATACGCTTTCGGTATTATTTCCGTCTAAGTCGGAATTAGGATAGTACTAGGAATCTTAATAGCAAACATATTATGTATACTTGGCAATTTCGCTAAGCAATGAATGTATTTTATTGTAGTCATAGTAAATCAATAGTGGCTTTCAAAATAGAACGACCTCTTTGACAATAATTGTTAGGGATACAAGATTTTGAATTGGTAGTAGGTGTCCAATTATATTTATCTTGATATACAATAATTATACATGTGATTTCATATGTTTGGCTGATTTAGTAAATTAGTCATTAGATGGTAAATTTGTCAAATGTATGGTTAATATTTTACTTCATAATCATTTACTCGACGTAAACGAGTATGAGTTGTCAACAATGGCTGAAAAATATTTGAATAGATGTTAGAAATATAATTTGTGTGTTGGTCAGTGATGGAATTTGAAAAGACTGTCCGTCAAAGAGTCGTTCGTTGATTGTATTTTCTAAGTAAGCAAAGTAAGTCAAATTTAGTAGTAAAATAAGTTGACAATTTGGATAGTTAAGAGAAATGGTGGGGAAAAGAGTATTCATAAATTAACACGGCCTTTTCAAGTGGGTTCCGTACCTTTTTAATATAAATACCCAGATATACTTTGTATGTGTCGCAAACTTTTTATTTGATAAAAGCACTGTTTTTTTACAAAACGTGCAAAAATATAAAAACTCGTGATAATGTACCGAGTATGCTCCTCCCGCAAATGATTAATGATGACAGGCTTGATGAAATATTTAGCAGTCAAAAGCAAATTTCTTAAGTTTACCTTGCCTCTCAGACAGTGGCGTAAATGACAATACCGTTTAAAGAAATATCTTTTTTATTGTTTTTGCCTTGTTTGGCTGAAATTGTTTTAATGACACTTCTAAGAAATTTTCTTTTTAATGCTACAATCTTCAATTGGAGTTTTCTCAACTCTAACTAATATATTATAGTTGTAGAATATTAATAATGAAATATATAAGCGTGTTATTTAGAAATAGACCTCATTCCATTACAATTATAACAATAACTTAAATATTGTAAAAACGTCGAAAAATAAAACGGTCTTATGTTTATTTCCACAAATTACAATAAAAAAATTAGAAGCAAATTTTTCTTTTTAATCGACTATTTGTAGCCCTAAGCACAAAATATTGCTGCTATTAAAAACACTTTCGTAAAAGAATTTTTAAAAAGCAACATGAAACCCACTGACTGTACAAAAAAAACGTATTTTCATATTTTCAAATTAGGTTATAAAACTGTATTTTGCCGCAAATCATATTTTTGAGAATACCCTTATTCAAAAATGTTAAGTTGATGCATAATAAAGCAAATTTTATTTAAAACTTTTCTTGAATATGAGCATTATATGCGTAATAATTAGTAATATTAAAAATGATAATATCAAGTTTTGGAATATGTTTCTAAAGATGGTGTTGTACTAGTATTCATTAAAAAATATATTTAATCACTTAAAACTAAAATAAACACATCAAATAAAGCAGAATGTTTTAATATATACATATATTCCAAATATGCACCAAGATGGAGCATATGTGATCTTCATAGCATGAACATTTTCTTAACATTCATTTTTTACGTGTAATAGTTCTTAATTGTTAGCTTAACCGTTTCGGGTTCGTGTCCTGGCTACATTAAAAATGCATAACCATTTGTAAAATTTGTGACCAGCACGGGCCTCGAACCTGTGCCCCCAGATTGTGAATAGGATGTCACTATCCACTCACCTACGAGTTAGTATTATATATACATAACATTTTATGAAAATTAAGCACTTTAGGTGGTTGTATATCTAAATGAATGTTAATTGAAACATCGGTTTATAATATATACGATAACGTACCTTAAAATTTCATGAAACTTTGTAATTCACTTAAAAGAATACAACTCAATTAACAATGAAATAATAAATGTACAAAAATATTTGGTAATATAAATATTATACTCTGAAAAGTGATGTATAGATTTACTGAAAAACCACATCACAAATTCTATGTTACCGATTCTTTACAAGAAATCAATTATGAAATGACTGTTAGAAATTTGGCGAAACTTTTTGTAATATGGCAAAGTTTAGTGTTTAAGTAAAACTCTCAAAATAACAAAGAAAACATTTTATTATTTCAGATGTCAGTAACTCATACATCGATGAAGAAAACAATCATATTTAAGCAACTTTTGTACTTCACTGCCCGAAACCATTTAAAGAAAAGGTGGCCAGCAAACAAGGACTAGCCTGTCTGAAATGTAACTGCGCGCTATTTTTCCTTTACAGGTGTTCTGACCAAGTTATTTCACAGGCTCATCCAAGGAAACTTTTCATATTAGTCACATCATAAAGGCCGCCATTTAGAAGAGGCTCTCCTTAGTATTTATATAACACGCGTGTCTAAACTTATCAACTGGACGAAGGGTGCTTTAAAGTGTTTTCGTTTTATTTTGTTGTTACATGGATTTTCTTTCTAAGAAAATATTCGGATGTCATTGGTTGAAAAACGACCTAGTGAAACAGATTGAATAACAAAATTTTAATTCTAAATTAATATTTGACTAGATGTTCACATAAAAATTCTAAAATATCAGTAGCTTTCAGGGCCGGACTAAGAGCCTTAGGTGTCCTGAGTACTAACTGATTTTAGTGCCTCCTTACACTTATAATACAAAATATCAAAAAAAATAATTAACCATGAAATAAAATTGTATTTATCGGAAATTCGAAATTAAACAAAAATTTACAGAAAGGAAAATAATATTTTTTTCTATATTAATAATTTTTTACTACTTTTTTTCTTGCAAAGTCTTTGATCAGATTAGAGATAATTAATTTTATACAACACATTTGCTTATATTTAATATAATAGAAATAAGGCATCCAGCCTGCCTTGTTGCATAGTTGTTCTGAGGGGATTTTTTAATATAATTATTTCAACCGAGAATATGAACGCTCAGCTGAATATTTTGTGACCACTAAGGCACGCTCAATATTGTCTTCTAAAATTATTTTATAAAGTTCAGCATGACTGAATCTTGCTTTTACATTTGCTGTTGCACTGAACTTATGGCGCACAAGTCTTCAGCTATATATTATAATGCTTCTAAAACTTTAAATAAAAATTTCAAATTGCTGTTATTGTCATAGCATGTGCCTCCCATTTTGTATCACAGAGGAATTTTAAGACACTTTCATTTTTAATATGATCTTTAAAATTTTTCTACCGGCCGGTTGAGGCTCAAAAAAAAGTATAGAGTAATTATACTGTAGATGAAGACTACGCAGTGAATGTTTTGTAAACCGAAATCATTTATTTTTTTATTAAACTTTGAAAATGGCTATACATTTATTTAGTTTAATAATTTAACTGATAAATTCGCTATGAAAAAAATCGGTAGTGTCCCCTTTCTTTTGATGCCTAAGCACTTACTACTTTGATCAAGGGTTAATCAAGCACTAGTACCTTTTGATAAGTAAAAATAAATGATAAAACGTAAATCTGAATCAAATATTTTTTTATATTTTCAGTGTTAAATTGGCTTTATAATAAATATTCTTTTCATTTATAGTTTTGTATAAAAAATGTAAATATTTGAAAAGAATATATATATAATAATAACCTACTATAAATATACAAGTATATAAACCTTGGCATTTATAATATATTAAATATAGATGAATACATTATAATATAGGATGATACTATCATATAACAAGTTTATTCGTGAAACTATTGATTTTCACGTAGAAAAGGCAAGACGAATAATAATATACATTAATTTAGACACCTAACGCAATTAATGTTGAGGCACAGATTGTAAATTTTATTTTATTTAATTCGAAGCGACAGATAAACTTAAAAAAGAAAGTTTCCCAGGATTGTAATCAAGACATGCAGAGAAACGAAGTTCTAACTTTAACATCTTATACTGAGAGTTGCCGTAGAATCTGCAACTTCATTATTTTGGCTAACACAAACTCGTACATTGTTGTAGATTTACTGTCTTCTCAGATTGTACTCGCGAGTATTCTGATACGTAGTCTTGGAAAGGTCCGATTTTTTCTTTACAATTTGTTGTTAATCTTGGAAGATTAATCGGTGCGCAAAAAATATTGGCTTTCACAAATACAACCGTAGTTATGATTGTTGTATTCAGGTTATATAAATATATCACTGTCGTAGTACACTTATTTGGAAAATCTAAGAGTTAGATTCAATGATGAAATTATCTAAACGAATTATTATTATTAGTGATATCGTAGTATACGGTCGTTAGTAGAAAAATACAGTTTTTAAAAATCTGTTTATATCCGTAGTAAGAGCTGTAATAGTTGATTTATTTAAAAAAATGTGTCACAATGTAAAAAATCTTCTTGTCTATTTTAAATTCGGTAAACAGTTGCCATGTTAAAATTTTTTAAATTAATTAATTACATATTTTGTCATTTTTCAAGATTAAAACGTTTTATTATGATGCTATTTTTTATTTCCGAATTTTAAATGAACTTTTAGTCCTTTACTGAATTATAGCAGTTCTGCTTAGAGAAGTGAGATGGTTGTAATTATTTAATCCAGAAAAGTTGTTTATTCTTTTTCTCTTCTCTTCTTATGTTTGAAAACAGCTCGTGAAAAAACTTTATTACTGCCGAAATCTTATAAATCACACCGAGAATGGTATGCATAATAAACTGATTACCTTGTATTCTATAAAGAATTTGCCTCCAAGAAAACTAGATGGGCATCGCCTTGTGTGACTTGTGGTGTAATGAAGCTTTAGATAGTGGACAGTGAAAATGATAAAAACTCGTGTACCACTAGTAAAAATATTATTACGACTCTCTTTTCTTGCTGTTGTGAATAAATTTATATATGTAATATAATCGTTGTTGGGTATAATGAAAACCATGACAACTAACAAAGCAAATATAAAACTAACTGACTTAAATAAATAGTAGATAAAGTATTATCTTAATACAGTATTTTGTTATCAATTAACTAATCACTATATCATACGAAGAGAAGAAGTAATATATCATAATAAAAATAAGCATGTATTGTATTTTGCTTGCACTGTTACTACTAAGAACAGAATATTAATTTGAAAATTCTTTTAAAATTTGCATTTTTATTATTTTCTCAAAGAATTAAATTTAAACTTAATTTATTTAGACTATATTGAACGTTTTGTACATACCAGAATATATTAAAAGTGAAGTAAAATACTGTAAGGTTTTCGTACATTAGAACTTCTCAACGCTCACACATGCGAGTACACACTGTCTCTGTACAAAGTTAACGCACACATATACTCATGCTACTAT
>JAPMAE010002175.1:676-13012 GCA_036584705.1 Rhyacophila sp. 25_7 | reverse complement strand
TTTATTTATATTCATGACATGAGTTTTCTCATCACACCAATGCCTAACCCTCTTAAATGTTGATCATATGATTGTTAAAATTAGTCTTACTCAGAATTGATCTAACCCTGATATAACGAGTAATGGCCATATCGAGCAACATAAGTCGGTCCTCTTTTTCTCTTTACAACCAGATTCGACTGTATTCCCTTTTAATGGTAATCCTTTTTTCCATATTTTCTTTGAATCCTCAAGGCGTTTTAGAAGTCCGTTCTCAGAGACCGGTACTAAAGCTATCAAGAAAAGGATTTATTGATGCCTCAAACTTATGACTTAATTATATTGACCCTGTTTAGACAAAAGGCTTAACCCTCAGTTTTTTGAACAGTGATTTTATTTGAGTATCACAATGTACACAACTAAATACACGTTCTGTCAAAGGGAATTAATCCGAAAATGCCAAATTATTATCGAAATTCAGCTTTAGATTTTGAAAAAAGAAAGACTTATTAAGTTTTTACGGAAAAAACTTCAATTTTAATTATTTTCCTTTAATAACTTGTTTAATTATCTGATCAGGAGAATAAAACACCAATTTAATGGTCATCATGCACTTTAAGGTTGTGTTAATGTAACTTTGACTAAAAATCATTAATACGCGTTTTCTCCTGTAAAATTTGTTCTGTGAGGGTTAATCCCCTTTGCCTAAATACGTTCGATATCATATTTATTATTATAGTTTAATTTAATTGTGTGTTATAATTATATTTTATAATAGATTGTCCTTTTCTTATATCCGGACAATTTCGCTTAATTTTCACTTAATCTTAAAATAACATTTTTAAATTCATTGAATTACTACTTGAGTTGTCAGACAAGAATCAACAAGAAATCAAGAACAACTTATTATTTTATCAAGAATAACTTATTATTTTAATTTGAATGGGATATTTTAGACAATGCTCTTCATTAGAAAGTGGATATATAATATATTACCTTATATATTCAAATGGAAACTGTCAAAAATAATGAAGAAAAATTGTGGTTAATTGACGGAGAATTGTTATTTGTGTTTATTGTCAAATTAAAAGAATTAATTTTTTAACAAGGTTCTTAGAATGACTAGGTTCATGATTACAGCGCTTATGAATCACTTGTCCAAACATGACATTGTCAGTTTATTTGCCCAACAATTGCCCAAATATTGCAAATCCGAACGGGCGGGTCTGGTATCTAGCGAGCGAAAAATTGAAATTTGCCTAACCTTGCAAACGAATTGAAGGTGATCCGTCACCGTCTAAATGCGCACATTTCGATCAGAGTCGAATTGTCCGTCGTACGCCTTTGTTTGTTCTCTCCCGTACTGTACAAAACAAAACAATGAAATACCCAAGTTCGTCTTCTTTTCTCGCCGTCCAAACTTCAATGTTATGATATTGCGCAATAAATGGCGATAATAACTTAGCAAAAAGAGGAAGATGTAACTTTAACTGTGTTGAGTACATTCAGGGATATTTTTTTAAATATGCGACCAAATTAGAATTTGATTATACCATATATATTAATATAACAGGCAATTCATAAAATAATATAATATTTTTGAGAGCAGACGAATATTTTCTACAAATTAGAGCTCACAATGATAGAATTTTTTTATAAATGGGGCCATTTTTATGTTATAGTACAAATATTTGAAAAAGTCTTGAAACTAAAAAAAATCTAAATTTATTTAAAATAATTCTATTATAAACTGATATATAATCGTATGAGTAATATTGATATATATGAATAGTAGTCATATATATAAATATTAATTGATTTTTAAAAGACAAAAAAGCGATATCTGCATCACCCATCACGAGCGTGTAGTAATGGAACGTTTATAACGTAAGAGTCTCAAAATGGACAGTTTAAATATTGAAAATATTACTAAACATGTACAAAAATAAATATTTTATTTATTTATATATTGAACATGCTTAGGCAAAATGGATTAACCCTCACATAACAAATTTTACAGTAGGCATACAAAGCGTGTTTTAATGATTTTAGTCAAAGTCAAATTAACACAAACTGGAAGTGCATGATCACCAATAAATTGGTGTTTTATTTTTCTGGTCCGATAATCAAAAAAGTCATAAAAGGCTGATGCTTTTTGTCTATCCACACAAACTTAGAAGGTCGTTCTTTTTCAGTCACATTGTGATTCTCAAATAAAAACACTTTTCAAAAAACTGAGAGTTATGCCCTTTTGCCTATACAGGTTCGATATTTATAAAAAAGTAGAATTATCAAAAAAAAACAAATAAATGATTATTTTTCTAATTATAAGCCATTCTAAATATTACATGATATGTATGTATAGGTATCAAAATTTTAATTATTTTTATCATTTAAAAACCCCTGACAATGCAAGACATTAGTAAATATGTGTACATGATACACAGCAATGTCACAGCATACTTCAAATTCCTACCAATAATAGATAACGTGAATGATACATATTATGAAGAGGAGTTCACATTTTTTTTTGTTTTTGTTTGATTCGCCTATTTACCGTACAATAAATTATTACCTTTACATTGCCTGTGAGATTAATATCAGTGGCGTAGGTAGAAATTTTCGGCCCTCATGAAAAATTTATGCAAGGCCCCTCCCCCTTACATGATTATAAAATAATGAGATGAAATAATTAGTCGTGTGTGTCGGTACCTACCGTTATTTACATAACACTATAAACATAATAAATTTATATGAAAAAAATAGGTATTTGTTTGAAAACTTTTGATTCCGAGACATGATTCATAAGTCATTGGCTCAAAGTGCTAAGAAATTGAGACATTCATTTTTATTACTATCGTTGGGTAGTGGATACTAGTTATATATCTTTATTATAAGAGAGCTGTTTGAAATATGAAAATTCATAGATTTTTGTGACTAACTTTGCAAAAACTTTTTTTTTTTTACAAATTTCTAGTATATATATTATATACTCAAGATACTCTGCATGCCATACATCACTTTATGTAGGAAATGCAATTTTACTTGGGATTGGATATTTAGTGTAGACAGATTAAGGGCTCTATGGTCAACGAAGGGCCTCATACTTTCGTTGAGTTCGCTGTGAGGCAGCTACGCCACTGATTAATATATTTTAAACACACACTACAACATTGATTGATTTTGTATATTGTTAAAAATATGCATTAAAAGCTTTTATTATTAAAACAATACCGATTTTAAGAGAAAGCATATTTGAAATTTTTAGAAATTTAATATAACAATACCAGACAGTGATGGCTTTGTTTTATTCACTAAGGCTTATAAATCCATTGTGGTTAGAATTTGTTTTAAATCACTATATTTGGAAGCAGCCCTTCAGCATTTGGTATAATTCTCACGCGTATTATGAGTATTTTAAAGGACGCTGAATATACAAATTGTTTTTTATAGAATGTCTGATATTAAAGAATTTTCCTATCATATGTTAAGAAAATTCATTTCTTTTTTAAGTATAGTGAAAAACGTTTAATCCAAAACCACGGTTATAGAATATTTTTTTGTTTTAAGAGATTTTTGTTCTTAGTTTACAAATGAACTCCCAGATATTTTTTTATGTTGTACTCCTTTTTATAATATGTTTACCTCTTTTTTAAACTCTCAAAGTTAGAGACTAAGGTGGTTAATTTAGGTTAGGTTAGGCGTGGTTTATGTGTACCATAGCACGAATTCATTTTAGTGCCCCCTTACACTTGTAATTCAAAATAGTTAAACAATAATGAACCGTAAATTAAAATTTTATTTATCGAAAATTCGAAATTAAACAAAATTTACAATAAGAAAGAAAATAATATTTGATTACGTAATTGATTAATAATTTTATTCTACTTTATTCCTTGAAAAATCATTGATTAGATGTTTATAATAAATCATAGGTAACACATATACTTTTAAACACAATAGTGATAAGGCACCCAGCTTGCTTTCTTCAATAGTTATTCAGAGGGAATTTTCAATATATTTCAACCAAAAAATGAAAAATGTCTTGTAAAGTCATCTGAGTTAATATTTACAGAGAAAGTCGGCTATAATAGATTTCTGTGGTGCCCCGCTTTTCCTCGATGCTCTAGGTACGTGCTTACTTTGCTTAAGGGTTAATCCAACATTGACTATACGTTTATATATGAAAGAATTGTATGCTGCAATATGGATGGGCAAAAAGAATAGTTATTCATATGCAAATAATCAAGTATTATTATTTTATATGCTATAGGGGTCACGATTGAAAACGTTTAAGGACCGTTGGGCTTAACGTCACAATAAACTAAAGTTAAAGGTCAAAATCCTCCCCCTCGACTAACAACCTTACAATTTAATTAAATTATATGAAAGGAGGAGGAGACGGAGGTCATTAGCTATCGTGTGACCAATTTCCTTCCTAGACTGGACGAAATTTAATAATATTTCATTGGAGTTGTTAATACGCATTATAGGCGGTGAAATAAAATTATTTCCTGGAAAATTCTTGACTTTTACAAATTGGACAAACCATTAATCTCCTAGAGGCGGGTGGCTTTCACGACGTGGTTTTATTTTAGTGTTTTTTGTCAACTAAATGTTTTTGACAAATGTATTTTATATGCGAACACCAAAACGTGATAAATATTTTATAAATAAGTTGAAAATAATATTTTATTGAAAAGCATAACAAAAATATCACATTGTCATTATATATTAGAGATTCTCAACCCGAGGCACGTGTACCGTAAAGAGTACATGCTTGGTGGCTAGGAGTACGCGTAAAATGAATTAATAATGGCGAATGTACAGTATTTAAGCACATACTCGTATATTAACAGTGTTATAGTACGAGGATAATGATTTAGCGATATGGACTAGAAATTGACACGCAAAATAAAAAACTTTAGGAGACGCCGATTTATATTGCTTGTTTTTATTAATTTGTTGTCTTTTTCTTCATGCACTATTCCTGGCTCTTTGCATGAAACTAAGATAACACTGTCTCTATCATTTCTTTTGCTTTCATATGTGCATTTTTAAATTCATACCTCCAACGAGCTACTTTTTATAAATACCTGGCACACAATCGATACAATTTAACAGTTCATTTGAAGCGTTTAGATATGAACAGCGACATAAGCACATTTCAATATTGTCGGCAAACGATGTTTTTATTTTTCAAGGTCAATCTATATCTTATTATTATTATTATTATTCTATATGTTATCATCTTAGAAATATAGTTCTTACCAGTGCTACGGCAAAAGAAGCATCTAGTTACAAAAAGTGATATAAACACATTTTGTCGAAATCGAGAAAAAATCTGTTAGCATTCTATGCACAATTTTACACTATGCGCGAAATGTTATGTTACAAAACCTAACTTTTTTGGTAACTAGAAGCTTCATTTATCATAGTTGGGCACTGGTACAACTGTATTTCTAAAATTATGAGATATATAATAGTAATAATAAGATATAGATAATTGATCTTGAAACATAAAAACATTGTTTGCCGAAAATATCGAAATGTACTTTAATCGCTTTTTGTAACTAGATGTTTCACATCATCCTATTCCCGGCAGAAGATCGTAAGCGGCATTTGGAAGTTTTCAAAATAGATATCTGCACTGTCCGAACGGTATCAAGTTTTCATAAACCCATTTTTTAATAGTTACAAAATAATATGCACAAGTTTTTCATTTTAAATTTATTTATTAAAATAACTTTATAATCTTAGATGGAAATCTCCTCCAGTAAAATGCAATTTTTAAGCTTACGATATTCTAGCGGGAATGTGTCGATATTATGAAATATGCTTGTCATTTATTTCAATCAACATACATCGTTCTCTTGTTCCCACCTAATACAGTATATAGAAATCAAATGGATACATTATAATATTCTATTGTATATGACTCATACAATTTATATCAATAAGTCACATTGCATCGTTCTTCTCATGTTACAAAAAATGTTTATTGTTTCGAGAGTGTAATCAATATCTCTTATCAGTCACGGACAATGTCAGATGATTCTCATAAGTCATTCCTCATACAAAAAAGTATCAATGTAACATGTTATTTTCTTTATTTTTCTTATCATTGGTTATCAATTGATTATTAATACTCAATTAATTATATCATCTTTGCCATTACATTTGATTTGACTGATCATTGCTGGGGAGATTTTTAAATAGACACTTTTTAGATTAGATAGACTAGGTTGGTATGTCTGTATTATGCGTTTTTGGATAAATAAAAATCTTAGAGATTATATCGATATTTAAACAAAATCGCCAACGAATTGTGAATTTTGTGACGTACGAAACAATTTTAATAGATAAAATCACCCCAAACTCAAACGTTGATCTATTATTTTATCTAATATTGATGAAAAACTATTTAACATAAATGACAAAATTCATTAAGAAAGAGGCATCGTCAAGTCTACTTTTACTATGTCATTATATCAACCCTGTATAAACAAAAGGGATTAACCCTCAAAGAACAAATTTAACAGGAGGTACAAAAAACGTGTTTTAATGATTTGTAGTCAGTCAAATTAACACAAACTTGAAGTGCATGATGACTAATAAATTGGTGTTTTATTTTCCTGGTCTCATAATTACAGATATCATCAGAAAGTATGCATTGTTTTTATTTCAGTCACTTACAATATTCAATCTTACAATATTCTGACATAAAACAAAGTCACCGAAATGGCATTTACATTTAATATGATTTTTTTAAAATGACGTTAAGTGGAACTGTCGAAGGTGTCAACCTATATATATACGAGTGGCAAGAGGAAAACGTCTATCGCTTTCTCTCAATATATATATGAAGCGTGTATTTCTAAAGTGAACTTATTCCACTTCAACAAATTTGCGGCAAATACCAGAAAACTCTTTACGGTGTCAATATTACATATTTTTTGTTATCTCCATAGTAAATTGTATTTTACACTACAAATGGATATACCAAAAAAATATGTAATATCGACATCATAAACAGTTTTTTGGCATTTGCCACAAATTTGAATAAGTTCACTTTGGAAATACACGCCTCGTATATTCTCCTTACGTAGCTACTAACCTAATAGTAAAGACGTGCTAAGCATGAAGACCCAGCTCGACATTTGTACATTCAATAGTATTTCTAGTCCTTCTTTTAATTACAATTTTCAATGCTAGTAAATAAAATACGAGTAGCAAGCTACTATACTATTTTAGGGTAAATATACTAGAATAGTTAATATAAATGTTTTATCTTAAAAGAGTATTTTTAGAAAAATTTTAACAAATGCCTAAATAATTATAAAGTATGTATTAAACAGGAAATATAACATCCACATTTGATTATATTCGCTGTAATTGTAGATATCATATTATATCACATATGTGCGATTTTTTTTATCGTGGGTAATTTAAGTATTAAGATTTCCAAGAATATTTTGGCTGTGTGTTATCTTATCAAATAATATTATGGTAGACGAAAATGCGACAGTGAAAGTTTTTGCTTGTGACACATTTGCTGGGGATATTTGGCGGTTGCTACGTATTTTGCATGACTTTTCAAGGTTTCAAGCAATTTTTAAGATAGCGGGCGATAAAATTAAAAATAACATACGCAGACACAAATATATAATCGAAGAGAATCTCTTATCTCCAAGGCAAAACAAAAAGACAGACCAACCTGAGAGTGACAAATCAAGTGTTAAATTTAATTTAATTTGTTCAGGATATTATAGACGTTTTAAATCACATTTAAACATGTTTATAACGCGACATAAAAATAAGTACACAAGGTTAAAAATTTATATACATTTACAATTTAAACTGCCAAAAATTAAACGAAATAAAAAAATACACATGCATATACTCGTATGGCAGAAAAAAAACACGATTTGATGTAATGGCTTATACAGAACTCAACAGATTAAGAAAATATTTATGAAAGAGTGTTTATCTTTCACTACGCACTGAATAGGACTATTTTCTCTACTTGAAACATACATGAGAGGTGTATTTCCAAAGTGAGCTTATTTCACTTCAAAAAAAATTTGGAAATTGTCAAAAAACTGTTTACGGTGTCGATATTACATATTTTTTTGTTATCTCCATTGCAAATCGTATTTCACACTTTGGATTGGATATAATAAAAGATATGTAAAACTCATTCAATATAAAGGTTTTTTACTTGGGTTTAACACTGAAGACGATAAATTATTTATGTACTTATATAAGTATTGTTTAATTATGGGCGTTAGTATAGTTGGATTAAATATAAAACACGTTTTAAATAAAATGCGGTATTTTTAATTCCTTATGATGTAGTCTTTTAACATTTAAACCACAATAATACTGATAAGTAAACATTCATAACAGACAATAAAATCAGATACCTGTAAACATACCAGAAAGCTCAATAATTTCGTCTGCATCAATTTCACCATGAAGTCATATTTCAAATGACACGGGGTCCAAACAATCTCAGTTTCAAGAATGTTTAGCGTCAATATCATTCGATATATTCCATATAACACTGTATAATCTTTAATTCTATATTTTACCAGAACATCAAAACTAAAACAGTTATATCTTACATCGAAACTGAATTAATTAAATATATTAATTAAAATATTGCGTTTGTGAAGAGAAACAGTACGCTACGAAAATCAGAAAAAGTCTCATAAATCAGAAAATGAATTCACTTGTAATTAATTTCTCATCCTAAAAACGTTTCCTGTCAAATTTGCATTAGAGGTGGTGAACCTGAGGCCTTATAAAGACTCCTCCAGTGTGATCTTATGACCGTATCTGTGGCTTGCATTGGACCGAGTAGAAATGAGAATAATGTTACGATTCTCCTGTATTATATATAATTTTCGTCAGAATCTTATTTTTTTGAAGAAAATGTCACAATATGCTTGAATTGTTTAATTTTTGTTATAATTCTCGTTTATTCTTTTAATTCACGGCACGCATTAACAGTTTTTGAATTACTGTCGTATTGGATTATAAATTAGTCTATGCGGTCTTTCAGCAAGAAAAGTTTCCGCACCCTTAATTTAAACGGTCTTATTATATCTTAAATTTAAGTATTCACGACTTTACACAAGAAAAGCTGGAGATATAGACGACGAAACTTTTTTAATCAATTAATACCATCAAATCAATGTAGCTAACGGGCATTGTTTCAACAAGCCGCAAGTTGAGTTTTCATATTAAATTATTCCTCGAAGTATTTGAACTTTCTTCAAGGTTACATAAAATTTAAATAGTGATAAACTTGGAGATGAAAGTGATATCGATTAGTCAATGCCATTATTATTACTTTCAATATATTTCGATATAGAATGCGATTAATTATGCTAGTTAAATAAATAATAAAAGAAATTGCATCGGCCGGGAATCGAACCCGGGCCGCCCGCGTGGCAGGCGAGCATTCTACCACTGAACCACCGATGCTGTTGAAAAAGAAAGAAATTATAATTATATCAGTTATTATTAGTTGTATCAAAAAAATAACTGAAATTTGCATACATAATGTGTTAGTATTACAATATGTAATACAAAAAAATCAAGCCAAAGAATGCCGTATTATTATACAAATTTAGCTTTAGATTTTGAAAAAGAACGATGTACTAAATTTGTGTGGAGAGGAAAAACAAGCGTTAACCCTCAATTTTAATGATTTTCCTTTAATTACTTTTTTAATTATCAGATCGGGGAAATATAACACCAATTTATTGGTCATCATGCACTTCAAGTTTGTGTTAATGTGACTTTGACTAAGAATCATTAGAAAACGGATTTCGTGGCTCTTGTAAAATTTGTTCTGTGAGGGTTAATCCATTTTGCCTAAACACGATCTAAATATAATTTTATAATAAAGGTTGATAAGCTAATTTAAATAAATAATAAAATAATATGTAAAATAAGTAAAGTCCATTTTCTTAAATCATAATATTTCAGTGGCGTAGCTGCCTCAAAGCAAAACCATGCAAAGCGTGAGGACCGTTGCTGATCAGGGGGCCTTTAATCTCTCTCACTCAATATCCGATTTCAAACAAAATAGCATTTTCTACTCAATGCGATGTATGGCATACATATCCATGATATGCAGAGTATCTGAACATATCCACTAAAAATTTGTAAAAAGAAAAGTTTTTGCAAAGTAAGTCACAAAAATCAACAGCTTTCCTGTAAAAAGTCCAATGTGACGTAGGATAGCTCTGCATTACAGAAATAATATACAACTAATACCCACTGTCCAACGATAGTAATACAAATGACACATTTGCTAACATCTAAATTTCTTGGTGCCTTGAGCCAACGACTTATGAATCATTTCTCGGAATCGCAATTGGAAAATGTTCAGACAAATACTTCTTTGTTTTTACTGTTCATAATAATGTATACATTGTTTATTTTAGTTAGTTTTATGTGAATAACATTAGGTAAAAATAACATATAAGAATAATACTTTTTATTACATCTCATTTTTTTTTTAAAAATTGTAAGGGGGAAGAGGCCTTGCGTAAATTTTGTATGAAGGCCCAAAATTTCTAGCTACGTCACTGTGTTAATTCAGTTCCGTCTAAAAATTGAATCTGTTGCATTCATCTGAGTTTCCTCTATGTACTTTTAGTATTAAGCTCTCGATGCCTTCCCGTATGAATAAAATATTAATTCATGTTATTATTTATAAAATATGTACAAGCCAACAAAATTTTAATAATTGATGGGCAAAAAACAGCGTAACAAACAATTTATTTTTGTTTCGTACGGGAATCACATTACTAGGAAATGATTTTAGAGTAATTCCGATGACTCAACTGAAAAATTTCATACTCGTATGTCTGACTTCTATTGTAGCAAACACATGTACAGAAAATAAATGTCACCTCTATTACAAGTAAGCACATACTAGGAATTATAATTTTTAGAGGGTGAGTTCACTCGTTTAGTGATGTGTAAATCGCCAAGTGATTCATAATCATGGGAACAATCTTTGGTTTAAATTTTAGTAATTTGAAAAAAGTATTTTGAAATGCAATTCTAAGTATTTCGTCTTTCTCATTGTGCTAGAACCTACTGAACAGTACCCTTATAAAATCGGAAACAAATCTCAAATAAGCTTGAAAAACATTGGAATAATAAGACAGTTTATATACTTATTTCCAAATATATATATATTTAAATAATACCAGTTTCGTATATTAAGACATTTTCAATATCATACAATTATACATGTTTTTAATAATATCTGCTTCGAAATGAAGCATATGGATTTCTAAAATGTGAAAATTGTTTTGCCATTTTTTTACGAGTAATAATTGTCAATTATTAGCCCATCCGTTTCGGACTCGTG
Organism: Rhyacophila sp. 25_7; assembly: GCA_036584705.1. Taxonomy (NCBI): domain Eukaryota; kingdom Metazoa; phylum Arthropoda; class Insecta; order Trichoptera; family Rhyacophilidae; genus Rhyacophila; species Rhyacophila sp. 25_7. Next base: position 1,635 of record JAPMAE010002175.1, on the reverse strand, counting down.
TCCTGCCTATAATACAAATGAATAAACATTTGAAAAAAATTGCAACCAGTACAGGAATTGAACCCCTGACCCCCGCTTACTAGACGTACGCGCTGTTTACTAGCCTAATGAGATACGCAACATATCGATCGTGTTTAGATAAAACGGATTAACCCTCACAGAACAAAATTTTACAGGAGGCACAGAAACGTATTTTAATGATTTTAGTCAAAGTGACATTTACACAAACTTGAAGTTCGTGATGATCAATAAATTAGTGTTTTATTTTCCTGATCTTATAATTTAAAAAGTTATTGCCGGAAAAACATTAAAATTGGAGTTTAATGCTTTTTTCCTTTCTATATATACTTAGTAGGTCATCTTTTTTTCAAAATCTAAAGCTGAATTTCGATAATAATTCGGCGTTTTCGGCTTAATTTCTTTTGACGGAACGTGTATTTAGTTGTGTATATTGTGATTTTGAAATAAAAGCACTTGGTTGAAATTGAGAAAAATTGACGATTAAGCCCTTTAGCCTAAACAGGGGCAATATGAAACTGGTCTTAAATTAAAAAAAATATATAAGTATATATTTGTGAAAATAATAGATTTCTACCAAGAATTAATGAATGACTGAAAAACAGATTATTTAAAAAAAATGAAACATAAAAATATTTCCATTTGCGTTTTGAAACCTTTCCCTTCAAAATATACTTTTTTCTAATTTCGTATATGGTTTTCTATCTCAAGAACAGATGTTTTTTATTAACTATTATGTTGTTAATTATTTTCTCAACTAATTCGAACTAATTGAATATATATACTGTAAACTAACCCACTGAAGGGTCCACAGCGATTGGCAGTGTATAGATGAAAATTAATGGATCATGGGTTCGCTTTGCTAACAATAATTTTCATTTTGCAATTACAGCAATGACGATGTTCAACGAAATTATCTCGGGGTTTAACATCTTCAAGAT
>JAPMAE010002174.1:0-11778 GCA_036584705.1 Rhyacophila sp. 25_7 | reverse complement strand
ATCTTATACGGCTATAAATCTCAACTTTCAAATGCACAATAATAACTTGACAGTTTAACTATAATATATGACGTTAGTCTAAATTTTCCGTAGAACATTTAAGACAATAGTGTAGTGTCACTTTATATACAAATACTACTGAGGAAACTGACTTAAATATATTATTATTATATATTAATACCGACATTCTCGCAGTGAGTATAACCTTGAATTCATTTTCTATACGTGTAATTGGTAAGTAAACTAGTGCTTTGAACGTACCAATCAAGTTATTCAACCTTATATCAAACTAATGGTTAATTTTTTGTTTTCACATTGATGGATTTTCTTTGACAGTTTGGAGTAGCAAGTTTCGTCAGAATCGTTAATTTTTGCTTGCGATTACAATAAAAAACGTTGAAAGCTTCACTGTTAAATTAAAATACACCAGGCGAACAATTAATTATCTCGGTGTAAAGTGTTCACATCTTATTGGAAATATTCTACCGTTATTAATAAAATATATTCGTAAAAAGTCTAGAATCTTTTCGTTAGTATATAATAAACAGTAAATAATAAAAAAGTGAAATTCATATTGAGGTATGTTCAAGTTTATTTATATATTAATCAAAAGCCTGTGTAGTAGATTATTACTTTATAAAACTGGTAATTTTCACCGTTTAAAATGTATATATTATTAGATTTACACAACAACATTAATAAAAACCAATAATTTACTTTCCTTTATTTTTACTTATTAATTAGACGTAGATATTATAAATTAACATTCAGTCAAGTAATTAAGTTTAAAACAATTTCTGGTCTTCCCTAATTTCTACAACATGCCCCAGAAAATATATATTATAATATAATTTATATCTGCAGTAATAAACTGCATTTACTGACCTTTCTAACACATGATAAATCATCTGTAACCAATTTATCAGAATCAAATACACAGTTAAATATTAAATTTATTTACATATGCTGATGCGCATTACCCACCGCAAATCAGGTTTACTTACAAGTAAATAAGTCATAATACAATATAGATACCGAGGCACGAATTAAGCGACTGAATAGATAGTGAACAAGATGGGAACAGGTAGCACATAAAGCATTGAATAGTTTGAATAAGAATAACCATTAGTTTATACATATGCAGGAGTATCAGAGGTGCCCATGTTATGAAAAGGGGTCCCTACTAACAATCATTAGCAGTTTATTAGTACTAGAGGATATAACGGACACATAAAAAGTATTTCTGCCTACGTAAAGATGGATTTATAAGAGATGATCGGTAAAAGTTTAATTTGAATAAAAATGGTACAATACCTAAGTACGCAAGTATAAGATTAAAAACTGAATTCCTACAAGTTATAATAAGCCGTTATTCTAATTAAGAAAATAATTCTGTGTTGATAAATCATTTTGTTTTTAAATAATCTCATACACGCAATTGTCCGAAGAGTAATATTTGTTACAATAATGACAGATGTAAACTACTGGATTGTTTAATGCCGTGTTTTATGTGCGCCATTCACATTAAAAAATGTAAATCTATATTTCCATCAGTGTTATATAATTGACATACAAATATACTTAGTGTTTTAAATAATATTGATATTACGTGAAAGAACAATATCACTTAATTATTTTGACTGCTTTCAATTTAATTAAATCACAATAATTAAGAAATGGTACCATACAAATTATTTTTCAATCGAATCAAAGTACTGCGTGAATCATTAATTGTCGGTAGAAAGTCAATACTTCTATGAAAATATTCATCTAAGTTACATTTATTTAGTAAAAAATCAAATAATTACTATTTAAGTCAGTCCACATGAGTATAAACTGCATAATATGTGGTATAATATTGTTTATGTACATAATTATTTCATTACTTAGGCTCATATTATTTTTGATCTAAATATCCGTAAAAATATTTCGTTACGGTATTCCATCATTCTATTTACCGGGTATATAACGGCTAAGAGATACTTTAGTTTATGTTGCAACTTTCATGAAAATATGTTGAGCTAAAAGTATTTAAAAAAAAGTTTTAAAAATATTTTTGTCAAAACTAATCGAAGTACTTGCTTCACGCAGTTTAAATTTATAATAATTGTAAGGTGATAAAGTATTAAAAATGGATATAATGTTAGTAAACTATTTATTAAAAATTCTCAAACGTACTCAGTATATTGATAAATTTTTGTCATCCAATGTCTTTCGTAAATTGTTCTTTACCAACATTAAATTTGCCTTATGACGCTGTGCATGTGAACTCAGGCATTAGCCACTACTACGGGTACACTGGCTTCTTTGGTTGTATTGTAATCTCAAATATATTTCACGGTGTGTGTAGGTACCATATATTTTTTTGTCAGAGCTATGCGACGCGGCGGAAAAGAATTTTTTGACTAAGGCTTGATATTGTGGGTGGAACCTCTGATAATTTTAATCACAGCTAATTAAATAGAAGTTTCAATAGGCATATGGTACAAAGAAGTAACTATTTTTGTATTTACTACACAGTAACTTTCGCGGCATAGGCAGACGTTGCTAATGGAATTGTCGAAGGCTTATGTCACTTCAAACCGCTTAACCAAGCTAAACAACGGATTCGAGATGAAGTCACTCAAATCCGACAGAAAATACTAGGTATTGTGAACTTCGGGTCTTGACTTTAATTAAGATTATAATATAAATTATACAAATGTATTTATGTTTCTTAAAAACTTTTTTATAAACTTTAATGTGGTGACAATACATTTAAAAAATATTGAATATTTTTTTTCAGAGTCATTTCAAAATCACTCGCTATTTTGTCCTATCCAATTTAAATGCATCAAGTATTTATTGACAGTTATTTTTCATTACTTTATTGGTTATTAACCACTCCAGGAGTAAGTTTTTTAAATTACGTTTACACAATTGTGTGAAAGTTTCTACATTAATCTACCTTTTAATTTTATTAAATGTATGCTATAATATTATTGTATAATATTTATTTGGTGCATAAATAAGAAAAACGAGTATTTTCTTTCGTAGAGCTTGACATAGATACACGTTTATATTTCTCCAAAGTCAATTTTGAGCCGACGCATATACGTGTTCATACTCCTGGACAGATTAAATTACAGCATTAATATTATATATATATATAATATACAAAGTGGAGGTTTAAGTATTGCAATATAAACTAATCAAGAAAAGCTTTATTTATCTAATAAATATATTTTTAATATACAAATACCGTTTTATATGTCCGAGTTATTGTTGATTTGTTATCATAACCGTCAAGTTTTTTGTCATGGGAAATATTTATCTCCTAATCTTATCACCTACACACCTGAAGAGTATTCCTCTATCCGCTACCTGGGGATGTTTTTTTCTATGTTATACAAAAATGTTGAGTGTGAGAGATAAGAGAGAAAAAAAGTTAAATACAGAAAGAAGGTTGTGTAATCGACCATACACTTTAATGGATTGTAGCACTATATAATAATAATAACAACACAGTTTTATATATTTTATTTAAACATTTGAAAATGCCGTAACAGAAGAAACTTGGTATCAATAAAATGTCTTTCTATTCATGATTGCCACTAAATTAAATAAGTTATACTTATTTGCATATAAATGTCAATGAGATTTGTATAATTTTTTTATAATATGAAGTTATCATTATTCTATTTGAATAATATAAGGTAAAATATGCAATATGTTCATATAAATATCGCTCTCAAAATACTTATAAATATCGGTGACGATTGGATTTATTTTATTAAATATTTTGAAATAACATTGAACAAATATACTGTGGATTAATAAAAAAGAAAACTTAAAAAATACTTAAGCATAATTGATATTGACACACATTTAGGCGAAGTATAACGTTTTCCTAATAATTACAAAAGAAAGACCGAATAAATGGTTTATCAAAGTAATTATCATTTTAGGCTATGATAAATTTAAATATAAATGTATTTCCTGAATATGATGCGTCAGAGTTTTTTTTTAAATAAATGCTAAAACGTTTTTGTTTTCATATAAACCGTCGCCGCGCTCTTGCCCTTTTCAATGCTTCGGCGCCCATTCAAACGGAGGGCATGGAGTCACTGATCGACAATGCTTTTCATAAATTTGATATTAATAGCTTTACACATTTACGAAACCTATTTATCAAAATATTTGTAAATAAATAAAAATACATATTTACCTACATAACAAATACATTTTTTTAAAATCATATGAGATACGAAACGGCGTATGTGGATCTTCACAGTGTGAAGATTGCCTTGAGAAATTTTGTTTTCATAGACAAATTAAAATTGTGTCTTATTATTTTCTTTTTCTTTTAACAATAGCCGTGCCGAAACAACGCATCAATCTCCACAATGTGAAAACTGTTGTGACAGATTTTTTGACGAGTAATAATTCTCCATTATTAGCCAACCAATTTAGTGCACGGCTGGCTTCAAATAGAAATAAAAGACCTGTCCAGTTTTTGTCAGCTATGGTAATTGATCATGTAACCCTCGGCTTGCCAGTCTGATGCATTATTCACTTATCTATGAAGTGACATATATTGCATTAAATCATTATCTGGTCGCTTATGGTGGCTGAACCCTTCTTTTACTGAATTTTGAAAAAAATTGTGGGCTTAGCGATTATTTTCATACGAATAATTAAGAACATTTGAAGAGAAAAATTAAAGATTTTTTTAGTTTCTAAAAATGTACATAAACTTCAAATACTTTCAATATGTTTTACTGTATGTCCCCTCAGAATTCTACAATGGTTAACTTTTGTATGGAGTTCTTATTAAATGGGAAGTAGAAGTCCCGTCAGTAAATAAACGGTTAATAGACATACATATTATCTAGTTGTGATTCGGTGGTTACAGCTTCAATTAAATAGTTGGTCATAATTTTGTTCATTTTTTTTCTTTTTTTTATATGTATTTCGTAACCCAGATAAGAACTCGAATGGATGATTTCATAATTCACAAATTTGGTGAACTATTGGTAAAAAAATAGCTGTTCAGAAAGTCTTCATACGGTGAAAGTCCTAGCAGATATAGAAAAAACATAATAAATTAACAATAATAACTTTATCAGAATATATATAATTACATTGTCTCTTGATTATTTTTTATTTTAACTGTAACCTCAAACAGAAAATAGTGAAAATGTATTGCAAAATCTGCTAATTCATTATTTTTTTATGATTACAGAAATTTTAATTTCAATAAATTTTTGAGAGTGTTTATTTGTTTATAAAATGTAGAAAGAAAACATAATTATCTAAATCTACGAACAAAGATTAACATGGAGTGATTCAAGACTGTATAGATTTCTACTTGTACGTACATTTACTAAAAGCGAATATAGTTTGACTGACTTTAGACAATTATCTTAATAATATGTAGTTATGATAATCAAATACGTACACCATGAAAAGGTACCAGTCCTGTTGGAAGTAGTGATTTTGTGGTCCACAACGTTACGAAGCAGGTATTAATATAAAGTTTCAGTCAAAATATCCAGCCTCCCGGGGCGCAACGCGCTCGTGTACCATTAGTGTCTACACCTCATCCAACGGCCCAACTTTACTTTGGTCAGTGCCCGCAATACGACATTTACAAGTAACAACGAATTCCAGATCAGCAAATAAACATATTTGTTGTTATTCACTTTGTTATTGTATTATAAATAGTGAATTTGTAATAAGCCGTATGTCTTCGTCCTTGTGTTACTCACACAATGAAAGTGCGCACACGTATATATCTAAATATATATGTATGTATAATCCATCATACTCGAAACTGAATGTATATATAATTAGCTACAATCTTGTTTAAAATACCAATTAAAAGTTTAGCAATTCAGTCAAAGCGTGCATACGATATCATTAGCTGTACGTATCTAATCTACAGCGATATGAATCGAATATTTTAAGAATAAGATGAAGAAAATATGTTATAAGTAATTTGACGTGCTTGATGTAAATTTTATTATTTATTTTAGTAATATAAATCGTTTGATTCATTATATGGCTAAAAATATACTACATATTTCAATAGTGCTACGAAATTAAGTAAAATTATTTCGACGATAATATCTGTATTGTATGGCGCTTGGAATCATTTTTATTACTACATTCCATGCATGTTTATAGATTGATCTCAATCTTCATTAATTTACACGAAATATTTATGTATCTCTTGAGATGGTATTTGCCCATTCATTTATCCGTATTTTTATCATATTTCCTTATTGTAATTAAAACGACGTTGATTTTGTAACTACGGTCAGTAGCACCATTCTTATTAATTCATCCAAATGATTAATACAACATATGAAATAAGCGAGAATTAACATCAAGTATTTTATAATATAAATAAAATATAACGAATTTAAAGATAATTTACATTTTCTTTAAGCTATGTTTTGGTTGATATATTTTGACGTGTTTCAAAGAATCAGGAAAATAATTTTTTGTTATATTCTATTTTGATAATTTTTTTTTTTTATTATTATAATTTGTCTAAATAACTTTTATTATACATATTTACATAATGTCAATTATACTTGGTACAATATGTATCTTCAATTTGCCTATGTCGGCATTTTATTTTAAATTATTGATGGCTGCTTAATTGAAAAAAAGCTCAACACTGTTTGAACTTCCGTTCTATATAAATGAGACACAAATCTCTTAAGACGGTTTATAGGATTTAAATGCTAATTAATTGTAGATCGGCCCAAAGATTGTTCTTTTGATAGCGGTATTCAAACGCAAAAAAAGCCAAGTAATTAAAATTCCAATGAATGGTCTAATATTTTAAACACAGCTACTGTTCATGATGCAATTAATTTCACACTCATTTTATTTACATCGTAGATATTTACCTACTTATATTACTTTAATGACACTTAGATATTTGTATATTGTTTATTAACACTGATCATTTCAATAAATTTCTTCTTTCTTTTAACCATACCCGCTCCGGAACGAAGCATATCTTCACAATGTGAAGATTGTTTTGACAATTTTATTTCAAGTAATAATTTTCAATCAGTTCAACCGTTGCGGGTTCGTGTCCTGGCAAAAATATAAATTAATAAATATCCGAATAAGTTTGCAACCAGCACGGGCCTTCGATCTGTGACCCCCGATTGTTAGACGTACGTGCTATCTACTAGTCTATACTCTGTCAAGGCAAAAGAGCTCAACCCTCCGTTTTTTGAAAAGTGTTTTTATTTGAGAATCACAATGTACACAACTTAATACAAGATGACAAAAAGAATTAAGCCGAAAATGCCGAATTATTAACTAAATTAAGTTTTACATTTTAAAAAAAGAACAACCCACTAAATTTGTGTGGAAAGGAAAAAAATGTTAACCTTCAATTCTTATGATAATTCTTGAATAACTTTTTAAATTATCAGATCAGAACAATAAAAAAACCAATGTCATCATGCACTTCAAGTTTTATTTAATGTGACTGATTAAAAATCATTAAAAATCATTAAAAAAACTTTTTTGTGCCTCCTGTAAAATTTGTACTGTGAGGGTTAATCTCTTTTACCTAAAGACGGTCGATATATATATAATGTACTCTGATTATCTGTACATAATTTAAATATTTAAAGAGTATTAACGGCACCTGAAACTTACTTTTGTTTTAATGTAGATGAATTGTCCACTGATGCAGAAAGGAATTGATTTGATTCTACAAAGCGTGAGACGAATTAAATATCTGAAATATGTATGTGAACCAACAGCAAGCTAAGTGAAATTATAAGTGGTTATAAGAAAAACACTATACGATTTCCTACTAAATACATTTGCGTCAAACCCTGTTGGAGTCTTACAGGAATGTAGAAGTAGTATTTTTACACCAGTATGATTCCAATAGTGAAGCGGCATACTAAGCCATTGTGATCCCACCTGTCCCGTCATTCCTAATAGCAGGCCTTTCAGTAATGCACCCGGCGAACGCCTGGGTATCCTTCACATTGTTATTTTTTTTTTGTGTAGCTTAACTAAAAAATCTTTGTTTTCAAGGTACGCTTACCCTACTTGACGCTAGATATCACTGAAATGTAAAAGTTCTCTTCGTCATTGATTTTTAAATCCCTCAAAAAACACAATTTTACAAATTATATTAAAAATTAAATATTTTATTTTTAACAATAATATAATTGATAACTAACTTAGAAAATGTTTATAAATAGTTTTGTCTACATTTATGAATAGCAAGTTATTTTTTACGTATCAATTTTCAGTAGCAAAAACAAATTGAATCATAATTTTATTCTAAAATAACTCAAACACAACTGTATTTTTAAAATTTGTTTATCGATTAATATCAAGTAATATTATATAATAAGAATATGTTTCTTTATAAGGCCTGACAATAAATTCTTAAAATAGATATTTATAAAAAGTAAATTTAAAATAAAAAATAACTGAAATAAAACACTTATTACTTTATTTGAAGATAACAATTCCGTATGGTTCATTCTAAAAGAAATGGCTTCCCAAATTATTAACGGGTTTGATTTTTAGTTAAAGATTTATTAAGTAATTATGTGATAATAAATTATTAATACATTTACTAGTTATATAATTAAGAAACAACACGGAGTTGAGACATTGCCACGGCAAAATTGAACGAAATTCACATTATATCTTCACGTGTGTTATGTAGTTGTTTATTATCTAATTTGAGATGGATCATTAAATTATAAACTATAAAACACTTGCCGAATCAAAAAGTAACCAAATAAAACAGGATTGCTAATTTTAGTGGTACGAATATCTGTGGCGGTAGGAATATACTACGCATGTCGATATTTATTAAAAAATAATTACCCGAGTTTTTAAAAAGTGTGTCTAAACATTTCAAAAACTGTTTTTTTTAATTAGGATTAAATAAATGTTATATAATACACACTTATAAGTGTTTTAAAATTTTATATGAAAGCTGGCTTATAAACATCGAAACGTGACCTACAAATGCCAAATCGGAACATTGTAAAATGTCATTGGTCATTGTTGTTTTATTTATCCATGTAGATACCCGCACTGGGAAAATACCTTCATTATCTTTTGTTCATGTATTGTTTTCTTACATATTCGTAGCTGTCTTATTTTATTAGGTAAGTTATTGTTTTTTTTATATAAAAAATGTTTAGTTAGTATTTGATGAATTTAATTGTCTTAATTAATAGTGAAGGATGTTTTTAACATAATTAATCTACGTATCACGTCCAATAATGGTCACCCTCGTAGGTGAGTGGATAGTGGCATCCGACTCACGAATTGAGAGTCACAGGTTCGAGGTCCGCGCTGGTTGCAAATTTTACAAATGTTTATTTATTTGTATTGTAGCCAGGACACGAACCCGAAACAGTTGAGCTAAATAAATGACAATTATTACCCATAAAAAACTATCAAAACAATCTTCTGATTGTGGAGATCCATATACTTCGTTTCGGAGTGGATATGGCTAAAAAAATGGTCGATTTAAATAGTTTTTTTTTAAATGACATTACATTTTTATGAGACATATTGTAATAGATTAACATAAATGAAATATATGTATTGCTTTAAACTGCAAAAGCACAGCTTTATATGTGTGATAATGAATATATTTGTATTGATAAGTAATGAATAACAACTAAATAACTGTTATATTTTTATCAACAAAATACATAAAACTTTGCACAACGTACATTCAAAGTAAAATTAAACCGATTAAATATTTAATCATATAAAAAAAAGTTACTCTCTACTGTACTATACTCTTGAGATATGAAATATAACAAACGTAAAAACCACTGTAAATCACCTTGAGTTATTCTTTTCAAATTGCGACATAGCAGCAAAAAACATTTCTTTTGGATGAATGGGATAAATATTGGCAGGAAAGTACCTAAGCTAACTTTCGTGATGTATCAATCATTAAATGATACTCAATTGAATTGTATTACATATAACATTTGTGGATATAGGATAACCAGTCTAATTGATCTAATTGATCTAAGAGTCTCTAAAACAATATCCGAACATATAAATATTGGTACTTTAATAATTTATCAGAGAAACATATGCTGAAATAATTTATGGCAGACCGATAATATTGATGGTATTGCATAGATTTTTGCGTTAGTCATACAATTTGTAAATATCTTTTATTTGATATAAAACATACACATTTTTTAACAAGTTATATAATATAATTTATAATAATATCGTGTTGAAAAAAAAAATATCTTCCGCATTTTGTCCTACTTTCTGCTAAAATTAAGCACGTGTATCAAAACCATTCATTATTGACAAATATGATTAAACGAATCTAATAAAGAAATTGACATATATTTTTTTAAAAGGAATGCATGTCGAAAAGTTTGAGAATCTTTGTAATTAATATTGAAAATGAAAGATTCTCTAAACGAGTTTTACAATTTGCCTAGAGGCGATTACTGTGAAGCTGTTTTTACTTATATATTTCGTAGGTAACTAAATTAAAAAAATAGTGTATCACATAAATATGTATAGTTATTTATTCTTTTGTGTCTAAGAAGGTCACCGGAAAACTACAACTAAATACAGAGAATATATATATATATCTATAAAGCCACTGAATACAAATTTGTATTATCTGCGTAGATATTATTAATATATCCATTTTTATTTTAAATTAACTCAATTGAAAGTATAAAAATTTTAATGTTTAATTTTCATTCGTTACTATAATCAATGAACAATTATTACTGTTAGCAACTCTTATTAAAGTGAATTTATTATAGAAAAAATATAGATATTATAATTGTCATGTTGTTATGAAAAGTCAATTTGCCATGAAAGGACTTCAAAGATGTTTATATATAGAATACATATATACATACTTACTTATTAAGAAATTGCAAATTAATTATCAATGTTAAATAACATATTGATAAGAAATTATCATATTTAATTATATTCTACGTATTAGGTCATAACGCAACGCGTTACTTAAGAAATACGCAGCTGTCGTTCGTTATACATTATTTAAATTAGATAAAAGTATAGCTATGTTTGTGGGACTTATTCAAAATTAAATAATGTACACGCATATATCTCAGGTTTATTGTGACAATATTTTTAGTAAATAAATAAGTATAAGATATTTTTTTATAACTTTTTAACGTGCAAAACAACTTAAGAAAATATCTGACATACTCGTATATCGTACTATAAGTTTTCTTCTGGTCTTTATCGTATCTGCTTCAACATACATATATAATAAAAGAAAAATACTATGACAAATATATTAACTACATCCGCTTCAAAACAAAGCGTCCCAAACATTGGCGTGTAGCAATTGTTTAACATTTAACGAGTATGGATTGTTGACCACAAACAGTTTGAAAATAAAAATTCGATAAATTCGAAATTTAACATGGCGACGTTCATATAATATGTACACGAAATGAGATACTATCAATAAATAATTAATATAAAGTCAAAATCAAAAAGTGATAAATATGAATAAAAAACATAATATATATTTATATTCGATCAAAACTACCGATTCAGTTTAACACATTCTGTTATTTCAAAAAAGTTACAGAACAAAATTCGCTCAAATGCGCTCTTTACTTAGTTGTATGTTTGTAGGTATTGACAGCTGAGATAGTTTAGATCAGTGTTTCTTAACCTTTTAAGCGTACCGTACTCCTTTGAATCTGAAAATAGGTCTCCGCACCCCCATTGAAAAATGTGCTTCGATTT
>JAPMAE010002172.1:4869-16680 GCA_036584705.1 Rhyacophila sp. 25_7 | reverse complement strand
AGACGGAAATTATAAATTCTGTTCCGTTTTCTTTGTTTTATACAATGATCCGCAGAAGAATTATCTTTGCTAAACTTACAAGACTGGCGGATTCAAGGATATATTAATAAAATATATTTCGCAAAACTCTTCAAATACGTTGGATTTAAAGTGTGTTCATATTTTAATTTTGAAATTATACTTAAACAAACAGAAACGAAAGAGCATCGGCACTCACTGTTTGTTCCCGTGAGCTGGATTAAAATAAGCTTGAATATCTAATGCGAGACAAATTTGCAGCATAATTTCAACAGAATATTAATACATCCCCAACACCTTTACTTCCGGATACATTTATTAAAACAAGAACCATTTTCACATTAATCAAAACTAATAAAACAATTTTTTATTAAGTGTACAATTATTTTTCTATAAAAAATATAGTTAATTTATTTATTAGTAGAAATTTATCATATATTACGAATTTTATATCGATGCTGTTTAAGTAAAAAGGCGTAACTCCCAGATATTTGAAAAGTGCTTTTATTCTATAATTACAATGTACAGAACTAAATACATTTTCTGTCAAAAGGAAAAAAATGCCGATTTATTATCTAAATTCAGATTTTAAATTTGGAAAAAGAACGACCTAATAAGTTTATATGGAAAGGAAATAGCATTAAACGTCGGTTTTAATGATTTTTTTAAATAAGTTTTTAATTATCAGATCAAGAAAATGGAACACTAATTTATTCGTTATTATGTTTTCAAGTTTTTACTAATGTGACTTTGAATAAAAATAATTAAAATACATTTTTTGTGCCTCTTGTAAAATTTTGTTCTGTGAAGGTTAAACTCTTTTAAACACGGTCGATATAAATAATGATTTTATTATTATTGGCAATATTTATTATAAAATTTTACTTAATCAATATAAAAACTTATATTTGGTAACTTTGAGATAATATAATGATTAATTGAGTATTGTGGTGTAAAAAGTAGGTAACCCACAATGAGCCTCGAGTTTTGTAATAATCGCAGTTGAAAGTTTCTTACCTATTTAAAAAATATAATGAAAAATTAAGTTCGGGGTTACCAAGATTACTTTTAGGCATATATGGATTTTTCAAAAAAAAAAAAATTTAATGAGGAATTGTAAAATGGTTAATAAATAGTCTAAAATTAAAATTAAGTTAAATTGTACCAATTGTGGGTTACCAACTTTTGCGCCATAACTCTTAATCAATCTATAGTCATAATTTCACGTGATCTATTTTAGTATTTACTAAAAAACGCATTAAAATTTTTGATCTTTTGAAATAGAGAGTGAAACCTTTTTAGTTAATATATAAATATATTATTTTTAATTGTAGTTCGAAGCTTAAATATAAAATACGAGTACGGAGTGCAATGTCATTATAAAATGTCAACAAATATTATTATATATTTTTATTATTATAAGTATTTGATATATCCAAAGAGATAATTTATACTCTGATAGTGCACCATCTTTCTTACTTAATAGAAATATGTTTTTAAAATAAAAAAACTAAGAAGTTTTTATACTAAAAATTTTCTCAAAGAAATGTTACTTTTTGTTAAAATAAAAATCTTTTGAGATGTTAGCAATCAGAAAGTTTTACGATTTAAATATACTTTGAGGCTGGGAAATAAGGTGGAGAGTTGATTGTTTTTTACATTTGAAAATGCTGTAAATAAATATATATTTTTTACTTTTAAGTTTCTTATTAGGCAGTTAACTTCTTACAAAAGTTTTATTATTTTTATAGTTGAGAGAAAAAACACAAGGGTAACATGAAATATTTTATTCTAAAATAACAACGTTACAATATGTAACTGAATAAAAATTGGATAGATTTTTTTTTATCTTTATAATGAAGTTTTGCGATAAAACTTCAATATACGGTTCGATAAATTAGCGTTGATTTTTTCTGTTCAATTAATTTTTTCTTATAAAAAACTAATAAGTCAAAAAATATAATTTAAAAAACTTTGATAAAAATTATGGTTTTTTATGTGTCTTACTTAATATATATATATATTTAAATGAGTAATAAAAGAAAAGAATAACAATTAATATTTCTAATTAATAAGTATATACTCGAAATAAAAATATTCAAATATTATAATGTTGTTTTGATATCATTAATATAATAACTGTTTATAAAGATTTTAAAGCGTACATTTATTTATATAAACGTTTTCAATAATCTCTCAATTACTCTTCATCATTCTGTTTGCTACAAAACTTAGCACATGTAAACTTCGTAGAGTGAAGATTTTTTTGAACACTTATTTTTTATACGAAATTATTATTAATCATTATCTAAGTCATTTTAATCATGTCTTGGTTACAAATAAATGGTCATTTAAAAAAATATTATGATAAGTACACACTGGATTATAATAGTCAAATTTACTATGCACTAATTTATTCATGGTGATTTTAAAATATATAAAAAGTTCTTATCAATACATATATATAGTTATCACGCATATTAAAAAGCAAGATAAGTTTTACTTGTCTCAACTGATTTAATTCAATTATATCTATTTAAATGTCATAATACTTGTAACTCAACAATTACGTTATACTTTTGCTATATATTTTATCAAAATAATTATTTAAATGTCTTTACTATTGTATTAGATTTTTTTTTCATAGTGATATTACACCAAAAATATACAGCAAGTGTAATTAAAATAATATATTTGTTTAAATTACACTAATTTTTAAGTTCTTTCATATTATGCTGGTATTCAACTTTGCTAAATCACTTTGTGTGTTATATTCAATGACTTGCAAGGACGACAGAGTCCGGTTAGTTTAAAGAATAGATATCTTTAATTAAGATGCATATAAAGCATTTTTAGCAATAACGAAGTCATGCCCAACAACTCATATTTTTACTTTAGAAGTAATAAAAGAATTCATGGTACAGTCTTACCACTGCACCTCTAGTCAAACCTCAGCATGCGATTATTTTGAAACTTTCTAAGGTGATATGATTGTTAGCATAGAGCAGTACAGTCAGTGCTTTAGAGAAGTATTTCTTTTATTTAATACTTATTTATTTTAATCAAATTTATATTATGTAAGACAAAAAATCATCAGACGAGTGGCCGTCCATTATCGTAATTAGTTCTAGTGAGTATTTTATGAAAGTATTTTTCTTATTGTTTATGTTATGTGGTACTACGATCAATTTAGGACCGTGACCATCAGCAGAATTTTTTACCAGTACTCTCTCATTCCATTTTCATCACTTAACATACGATTATTTGTATCCATTGTGATGTATTCCGCTCATTTCATGCTAGGGCATCCAAAAACTAAACTTCAGAAGCTTTTTGAAATACTTAGAAGATAGTTTTGCATATCTGAGTTTTCTTAATTTCAATACATTAATTATATTAATGTGTAATTGATCTATCAATAATTTTCTTCTTGACTTTTCTATTTCTGGTTTTCTGTCTTTTCTCAAATTGACATTTAAACATTATGAGTTTTTATGTCATATCCGCACATCTTTATTATGGTAAAAGAACCACGTACTTACTGAAAATCCATTAAATATCTTTTTAAAAGTTTTGGATCGTTTAAACTATTTTTTCTTGAGATATCCCAAAAAAAAAATCACGAATAACCAAGTCGTGTGTTTGCATTAAGAACATCATTGTTCTACGTTATACTGAACCGTTGGCAGAAAACCCTTTGCGTTACAATCACAGATTGGTTGTTTTTAAAATACGTGAACACAAAAAAGTTTCAATGTATTCCGTTTCTAATCATCTTGGATACTGAAATTGAGCCGTCGACAGACATGCATTTGTTTTACCTGCTTCGTTTCACCACCACCAGAGTATTGACTCTTCCTAACTACTTTATCGGTTTTACCGCACCCTATATTAGCAGTTTAAGCGGCTTAGAATATTCTCCGTATATTTTAACTATTTACTAATACTTTTTGATTACGTATATATATATATTTATAATATTATAATAAAGAACATATTGATATTGTCAACCCGAGGGTGTTAGAGATTTCAGGACAATTCCATACGTTCCGAAATACGAAAAAGGACTACGCAAGCTTACGGGGACATGTTATTCTGTAGAAATTCATAATTGTTTCATCATAATTACTAAGTGGTCTGGCTACGGGTTTATTTAGGGCAAGGTAAATAACCCGAATAGATTATTATGGGCAGTAAATTAAGGCCAACATTTGAGGCATCACGAACATCCTCAACTTGTGGTGTTTCTGCTAGAAATCCTGTCAAATATCAACTATTAAGTTCTAAGCTAAAGTTAAAAACTTGATAATATATATTTCAATATATAATAAAAGTGATAATGGGCCTTTACTAATTTATTATTGTGTGTATAAAATCAAATATTGAGAATGAAAAAATATTTGTAATAAAGTTTACATTATTATCGCTTAAAAATAAAACATTTGAGATTTCATGATTTAATACGTGTATTTATAATAGATTTTTAGATTATTCAATAAATATTTTATAATAATGAAAAATTACTGAATTATTCATGTCATATTTTGGAATAAATAACAAATAAAAAATCACTTAGAAAGCTCCAAAATTAAATTCAAATACCGACTGCAGATTTACACACGAAAAATTATTCAGTAATTCTCCATGGACAATCAATATTATTAAAATACGTCTCTGCAATTATATATATGTACAATAAATTTAATAAAAGTCAATATTTTCTTTAATTATGATTTTAATTACTTAGTAAATAATATTAAGTATCATAATAAATGATTTTATTTTATTATTCACAAATACTTTCGGTTATTAAAAATATATTTTGCTACGAAATGCAATAAATTGTCTTAAACGCAAATGAAACAAAATATTTTTGATATTATTTGGTTGATTAAGTTGATTTTTTTGCTATCATTTCTGATTATTTTTTATCAAATGAAATTTAAATTAAAATATAGAAGTATAGTAAACAGAATTAATCGTGTTCACAAATTGTAGAATATATAAATAGTATTTAATTTTCTTAACTATACGATGATTATAAATGTATTATACTATACATATATTGATAAATAAATTATTACAAATAATTGTTTTTGACATCTTTTATATATTATGGTACAGTCATATCAGCGATAGATGTTTTCAAATATTTTTTTAAACAAATAGTGTCTAGTAAATTTTGTTTGCGAGTGCTGCTCCATAATAGCAAATCATGAAAATTTACGAAGTCTCAAAATAAGTCAGATGCCTGTAAAAAATTCTAGGACTATATGTATATTATGACTATACGCAAAATGAGCTAATATGCGAACGGACCATGCAGTTTTTTATCACGTTCAAAATAAAAAAGAGACGTTGACTTGACATCGAAAAATTCTGAATCGTATCTCAAACGGACATACCGCTTCTTTAAGCCATTCACCGCATTCTGCCGAATAGAGAGGCCGCTGAATACCAATTACAGGATATATTCTGTAGAGTTACGGAATGCTGGCACCACATAATAAAGTGCAAAAAAAAATACCGTTTAGTGATAGGAATTCATAGAAATAACACGTGGAGTTCATATGCTCCGGCTAACGAGCGTGATATTGTTTAAGAAGATTTTGTTTGAAATATAGATAGATATAAAAAGTTTTATACTGCACTTTTTTTTTCAAATTAATTTCACATAAAAAAGTAAGCCTAATAAAAATATCAAACAAAATATTTAGATGGTAAAATTTCATAATAAAAAGTAAAAATTAGTTATAAGTTTTATAATAAAGTATTTTTTACAACTTTTCTCAAATACAAGTCAGAAATACGCAAAAATTTTCACATTTTTGAATAAATTTATCATGAGATGAGTTTTTTAATATCAATTTCTATTCAACACTTGCAATTTCAACAATACAAAATGAACCTTTAAATTAAAGTTTCAAATCTTTCATAAAAGAAAAATTACTTCTGTTATACAGATAGACAAGACCGTTGGACTAATCGACGTACCATTTTCATGAAATAATTCATGTCACCAGCCGCGAATGCTTCAAATATCAAAAGCCAGACGTCTTTTAAAAGTAAATTATGTAAGCAAAAAAAAATAATAATTTTGCTGGGAGGATCTCAAAAATTTCAGCATTCAGTCCTTTTTTTACCCAAATTATCATATTCCGTATTTTTTGTATGAGAAATCATTTTTACAAGTTGTTGAACAAAAGCAAGAAGACCATTATTTTGTGAAGTTCGCTTTCGTGGCATTTTTTGTCTATCTCCGGAGTCACTTCAAAAGTGATTTTCAACTAATGGCATTGAAATACTCTTATCTGACTAAAAGCATGCAAAGTGTCAAATAAGAATGCATTATTTTTCTGAAAGGGAACCTTTAAGTATTTTTGAATACTATTATTTCGCTTTTACTTAACTTTCAACGAAATACAAAAACTATTTAAGCTACATTTTATTATTTGAATATAATATTAACCTATCTTTATGTATGTCCAAGAGGGGGTCACGGGTTCAAAGCTCGTACTGGTTGCAATTTTTTTTCAAATATTTATTCATTTATATTGTAGCCAGGACACAAAATCAAAAGGTTTGACCTAATAATTGACAATAAAAAATACTGTCAAAACCTTCTTGACGTTGTAGAGATCCATATGCTTTTTTTTCAGAATGAATATGATTGAAAAAAAAAGTTTTTTTATTTCAAAAACAATAATATTCTTAATTTATGAGTCATTTATTATTTGATTAAATATATAAATTGTTTTTGAACAGAGCTCGTAGGATAAATTATTTTTCTACGAGAATAAAAACAATAAATGGCATGTCAAGATTTTAAATATTTACACAAATTTAAAAATACACATTAAAATCGTTTTTTACTATTTTGTTGCTCTTGTAGGTGAGTGGAGAGCTCATTTGACTAACAAATCGAGAATTACATGCTCGAATTTTGTAGCTGGCTAAATTCATACAGTTTTTTTTAATGTGCACTTGAAACATATATGGATCTGATTTTAGAAGTGCATCATCAATATATGTTTAAATATAGTAAATGATGATTTTATCTGTTTCCATTACAAATGTAATTAAACAACCTGCAACTATCGAAATCACGGTTCATTGACATACCAGAGACATTTAGGTAAATTCGCTAAATTAACATACATAAAAGAAAAAACTACATATTAACAAATTTTCAAGACTGCAGAAACTTGTTTGTATTTTTCTTTCAATGATAAAGTATGTCAATTTAGTTTTGGCTAATATGTATGAAATCTAATACAAACACGACTGATGTTTTTTTTCTAAATCATAATTTTTTACCAAATTTGAAAGCTTTATTTATGCTTACTTAAATCTTATTTCTGTTAAAAATTTGTCTCTTTTATTTATCTATCCATACGGAAAAAGCGAGTTAGCTAACTTGTCCTCGCCCTGACGAGATTTACTTGTAATATACTTGATGTAATCGCCGGCATTTCAAAAATTAATGAGATTTTCAGAAGTGTTTTAATATTTTCTTTGTCGTGAGGTATTATAATACCATGGCAGTACCCGGAATAACTTGAATTTCTTAGCAATAAAAACTCTACTCTATTTAATCTAATATATTTAATTTTACGTGTACAATTAGTTTATGTATAATATTACACTTTTATTTGATATGTGAAAACTGTCAAATATTTGTTCTTAAAAGAATACAATATTATTTATACATTCAATTCTTTGGCAAAATTCAAGAGATCGTTGACAAGAAGTACATATCATATAAGTTTATATGAATTTATTTCTAAAAATCTATCTTATAATTTTCTTAAGTTAAGTTTTTAATTAAGTTTTTTAATTACTATTTCTTTTTAAAATAGTTTTAAGTATAGAGAAAAAAAATAACAAATAAAGATCACGTATAACTTTTCATTAGCACTTGAAAGAGTTGTATCACACGAAACTGGTTTGTGAAATTTAAACATATATTTGTCAAAACATTTCTATAAAGTCTGTGATGTAAATTTAATATAACGCTTTTTCACAAAAATTGACTGTATTAAAAAATAATTATTTAGACAAGATAAAAAATGTTATAAAGCTATATTCGCTACTTTAAAGTAGCTTTATAATTTCATTTACACAGTACAAATAAATGTACAATTTTAATTTTCTCTCTAATCCTACTACTTGTTCGTGTTTTAAAACAGACAAATTATGATATCTACGTTTATATTTCAAAGACCGCATGGAATGGTTGCCAGCCGCAGAGGTGAAAATTCCATGAAAATTTGGCCGCTTTTTAATCCCGGAATTATGCGTCAGTTTTTACTTCCATTTTCAAAAGTTTCAGCAGCTTTCGCGGGAAATTAATAACAAAACGGTTTTATACGCTTCTCACTCAGGATATTCTATAAATCATAAAACCGACAAATAGAACAACCAATAATTTTGGTAGAACATGTGGCACTACGTCTTATGAAGTAAAATTACGTGAAATAAAATAATTTATGAGTGCTTAATCTATAACGAATATTTAGTGCACGTCCAATAACTTTATATTCTTGATACTATATAAAGCTTTGAATTAACGTTAAAATGTATAAATACTTAGTTCAATAATATATTTTTTATATATAGATACAAAAACACTCAATATTGTAAATAATAAAACTGCTCGAAAAATAGTGTTGTACATGTTATATTAAATATTTTATTTATTGCTCAATGTGTTTCCATTTATAAAAATATATAATGAAATATTTTTGCTATACAACATATTTATTTTAACAAAAATAGTACTCTTTGACACGTTATTTTAAAATTTAATCGTAATAATAAACCCAATTTGTTATCTATATATAAAGTATTTATTTAAACCAAATACATTTTTTTTCTTGTACATAATAAAAAACATTTCGGAAAGTTTTCGTTTTTTCAGATTTTTTTATAAAACACAACTGGATATATATTTAAATATTTTAAAATGTTAACTAAACTAATTTGATCTATGTTCTGCTTTGAAACCAAGACATAACGATATATATAACTTTTACTAGCTAAAGGATTTAAATCTGCGATCTTCGGCTTGTTAGTCAAATGTGCTATCGACTCATCTACAAGAGCAACATAAATCTTGTTGTATCTATTTTTGGCATACGTTTATAAAAAATCATATATTTTTTGCATTTTTTATAATTAACATTATATGCAAAAAGTTTTTTTATCTACATATATATGATTATTAAAGTTTATTTTATTTTAAAATGTATCTGTTTGCAAATGATTTCAACTATTTACTCTTCCCTAAACTACATAATCTGCAATAGATAGTGTATTTCTTTTCTCTTTAAATATATATGTTTATATAAAAACTATCCTATACAAATATTTTTAGATCATAACATGATGTGAATATTGCAAAATAAAAAAATATTCATAATACGTTGAAAAATAAAATTAATTTATTGTTTAATTTTTTACAAAATGTCATTGAAAAACAAACGTTTTACTTTCATCTTATTCTATGACTACATAATTAAATTTTTATATTAAAATGTTATGCGTATATCTGTATAGAATAAATAACTTGTTATTTTATCTGAACCTATACAAAAAACCAATTTTTTGTCAACATCAACATAATACATATAAATTTTGCTATTTTAAATGATTACAGAAAATATGATTATTTGTTGTATAAATTCTATGGCGTTTTGTAAAGACGTATACTATTTTGCTATGAAAAATCAAAAAATGAGTTTAGTATCTAGTTTTTCCTTAAAATATCAATAAAAGGCTTAGTGAAGGAAGTATGTCTAGAAAAAAATATGTCGGTGTTTTTAATATAATATTGATAAAAGTCTTAAAAATCAAGAATATTATAATATGGTTATTTTTATTTAACTTGTAGGTATTTTTACAGTATAAACACATTTAAAATATAAACAGTATTATTATATTAATTTATGTATTTATATTTAACCTTTCAAATTTATTGAACTTACATTGTTGGAATTTATTTAGTTCTCTTAATAAATCACTCATTAATAACATAACCTCTTTACCAAAATGACACAGAATATTGTATTGAGTTAATTTTTATGCCTTATTTGTTTCGATACAAAAAGCAAATTGGACCTTCACGTAATAGTTGCAACATTTGAATTGATTGGACATGAAATTTATTTACATCTCAACTATTCAAGTACATGTTTTATTTAATAAAAAAGACCAATAATTTATTAATTAAAATATAAAAACATATACAAGATAACACTTAAAATCTATGGAACCGGACAATACGCTCATTGATCTATGTACTATGGACGATATTCTATAATGAATTTTACTAACAAAGTTAAATAAACATTTACTAAACCTTATTTTCTTCCGTACTTAGTCTAATGTCTTATTAATTATAAACACAATAAAATTTTCTTATTAAAAGTCATTAAAATTTACTCTCAAGAAAATCAAGACCCCTTAAGAATGTTCAACGTTGTTAATTATATTGCTTTGAACTCTGGATGGCGATAAATTTCTCATTTTCACTTATTATGAGTATGAGAATATTTAGAACCACTTAAAAGTTAATATGATTATATACATATGAAATACTTGTTCGTGCTTTCAACGCACGATTTTTTATTATATTATTTTTTGTCAGAAGGTGTGCTTATATTTTTTTTTAATTCAAAGCTTTGCTAATAAGGAAGCATTATGTTATACATTGCATTAAAAATAACTTTATTATGAAATTTTTATAGTATATATCTCAAAACTGTAATAATTCACATACTAAAGAAAAAGAAACTATAATTTTCAATAAAATACGTATAAAAATAGTCATTTTGAATATTGAAGGTACTTATTTTGATTTCAGTGACGAAAAAAATTAAGTATAATAGTTTAATTATATATTTTCTAATAACATTAATATTTTATAGAATACATTTGAAAAAATACTGTAGCACATCGAAAGAAAGTTGTTTTTTACGCCTCACGTGTTTAGAGAAAAAACAAGTTTTGGCCACGTTGTGAAATACAAAAAGATAAAAACATTTTATGATATTTGTGATTTTTTTCATATTCTGCATTAAGATAGTGCAATGTACTTAGTTGAAATAATTCAATAACAATAAGTTTACTAGTACAAACTAAGTTTCAAATAGATAAAATAAAAATATTAAGATTTTTAAACGTTATTTTAAACATATAGAAAAAAATGGATGTCACAATTATGCGTTGGAAATCATGTATTAATGCAATCAATGCCACATTGTTTGAAAAAATTTAAATAACACTACATTAAAAACTATTTTTTTAAACCATGTTATGCTCTTTAATCAGTGAATATATACATTACATATTTCGTCCATAAGCCCATGTTGTTGGCTAGTATTTTTGCATCTTCTTAAATTATGCAAGCATCCCTTAGTAGCCTTCAAGGACAATGAAATTCAGTTTACTTGATGAAAAAGTATGGCCGGTAGACATGCAATTCAAAAATTCTCAGCAGTTGGCTAAACTGGGTCCATTGTTTCATTTTCACGTTGAAGGTGATGAAAGGTTGTATGTTTGTTTCCTTACCACTTTATTATACGTATGGTTGCGCCAATTCATTTTCAGAACGTACCGCTGATATATATTTTCAAGGCTCATTAAGTACTTGTATTATCATATTTTACAACATTAGCAATATGCAAGTATTGAGTAAACTGCATTTAATTTTTACCAAGTATAGCTATCAAAACAATAGTGAAAACCCTTTTTCTACAACAGACATACACTGAATTTTTTTTTAAAAAAAGT
>JAPMAE010002169.1:3458-17729 GCA_036584705.1 Rhyacophila sp. 25_7 | reverse complement strand
TATATATATATTCATTTTATATAAATAAATAATAAAAATATAAATTTCTTATGAATTTTATCAAAACTCTGTTTTTACGATGTAGAAATTAACATTATATTTCTGTTTATTTCAATAATATACGTTTTTTGTATTTTTTATAATTATAATATTTGTAGACGTGTATTTCAAATATGAATTATAGATCGTCTTTCGTGAACTACTTTATATCTTCATGTATAAGTGATAGTAGAGAGCAGAATAATATGAACATTAATTACACCGACGCGCATCATTTATTAAAAGTGAGCTATTGACTGCTCATGCACATTTTATAATGTCTAACGGGTAGACTATTGCAAAAACTTTTGTATATTGGAGAAATAGTATGAAAGATACATTGATGTATGTATTTTTAACACTATTAAAATGCCAGTACGCCAGACAAGTTAAATATCGTAGTATTCGAGTAATCATAGTAAAATTGTATCACCAATACGCTGGTACAAACATGTTGCATTAGTTTGTAACTGCGGTGCGGGAAATATGGCTACCCCACATGTGATCTGCACAAAAATAGCACAGTGAAATGATACGTTATTTGTGGTCAATGAGTGTGTCCGATGTTGATATTAAATGGACAGTTATTTTGTTGCAAAGCAGCGTAAATGGAAATTAAGAGGATAAAACACCCTTAATTACCGATTTGAAGATTTCTTAGTTTGAAAAATAAAACCATTTTGTTTTTTGATATCATAAGAAGTCAATGGGCTGCATCAGGAAAAAAACATTTCATTACAATAAAATGTTCACTAAACAGCTAGCTCAAAAATTTTGGATTCACTTTAAGTCCATATAATTTATTACTCAAACGTTTCTTGCAACTTTTCTTTGATTGTTAAATACAATATTTTCGTTTTATTTAAATAAAGAAGTCCACATGATTTCTCATTTATTGAATATGGTAAAGTTAAAAAAATAATTAAAATTTTTAATAAACAATGCCTTTTGTGAAAATTAAAAAAAAAAATTTAATGTAGCGAATATTAATAATCAAGCACATATCTCTGTTGTATTATTGGATTAAAATTCACACAATTATTTAACTGAAACAATTATTTTTGCAATTTTTTATATGATAAAATGTTTATATTTTAAGCATTAATTCATATTTTGTAATTATATTAACAATATGTAAATTATTAAATTTTGTAGATTTTTTGTTCCCATGCATAAACGGTTTATACAAAACAATATAATGCGTGTTTCTGTAGCGCAGAATTATCTCTTCAATTTATTAATCAGATACACATTAACATCCCAAAGATGAGCGCCGAATAATATTTTCACATTTTCATTTAGGTAATTAATTAGTTTGTATTATTCAAAAACATAAGTGCCAATATAAATATTTATTTTCATCATTGCTTGATGTGTTTCATTTTTTTAAATGTTCTGTTTTATTCACCGCTATTGCAAGATGAAGAGTTGCAAAGAAATATTTTTTTTTCGATATTTTTATTTTAAATTGAGCAGGGTGGCATTTTTTGTTGAAATGATTCGTTAATAGTTATTAGTTACTTAATTTAATGAATGAAATTGAAAATGATTCGAAAGTATTTTTAAAAATAATAATAAATGCACAGTAACTGAAATATTCGTATATAAAGTTTAATATAATGGATTTATTTTATAATGGACACTATTTTTATATAAATTTCTAAAAAATATATTTCAATATGTTTTTTAATAAAGTTTAACAGTAGAGAAAATTAATTATACAATGAATGTTATATTTATAATGTCTGATTTCTCTAAGTGATATTTTTATCTTGATGTTATCATTACGGTCAAAATGGTGCGTAGGGCATATCTAAGGCTGACTGTGCAATTTCCCTTCAATATTATTTGTTTCTAGTTTTCTATGAACGAAACTCAGAGGTCGAGTGCCAATTGGAATATTTTAAGCACAATTTTGAGATTAATATGTTTATCTTAAAAATAAATATTGACTTACAGCATTACTTTCGTGGATCACGTAAGATGCTCGTAAAACATATGTAGTGAAGCATAAAGTGTGGGAACAACAACCATAATCCGAACTAAACCGTACCGATAACTTGTAAGTTTTTGTAAATTACAAGAATTATTAGAAATTCACGATAACATTATTTTTTACCAAATTGCATTTCATTATGGTGTTATACTATGACTACAAAGATAAATTGGAAAAATTAAAAATAAAGGCTCAGTGATTGAACGATTGTTTATTTTTTCCTCTTTCTTTCATTCATGAAACCTCAATTAATATTTTTCATGTGACTATTACCCGCACATACTTATATAATACTAAGGTACTCGTATTCTATATGCACAACTATTTCAAAAATGAACATTGCAGTCACTTTTTCACTTGCTTATCGTAACCTTCTTGAATATCCAGAAAAAAACTTCCAGATTGATCTTGACATCATGAAGATTTTATTGTATTATATCTATTAACTGAAGTGAACTCTTCTTCTTAAGCCATGTCACGCCTCTTAGTCCGAGTATATAGATATTATATACTGCCTCTATGAATCCTTGTCACCGGCAAGTCTCCTTGCATCCTCCTATGTCATGTCAGCGTCCCGAAACTCAGCCGCTGAATACCATTTACATTCTGTATATGGTGTCCAGCGGTCTCCTAGGACGTCGGAATCCAGTTGGCTTCAAGAAGAGACATGTCTAGTTGAGATGCGATTCAGGCATTCTCAGCATATGACTAAGCCAAGTTCAACGCCTTATCTTCACTTTGGATGTGATGAGAGGCTGCATGATCCATTCCCTTATCAATTTATTTCGCATATAATCATACCACTGCAGTCTCAAAATTTTCCGCAAGCAGCTGTTTTCAAATCTCAGTAAACATTTATTTTAAGACTTTGTAAGATGCTATGATTCGCTACCATAGAGCATCACCATCAGTATACATGCGTTATATAGGCGATATTTAATTTTAACCGAGTGGAACTGTAAGTCCCAGACATTTTGCATGAAGTTGAAGGTCGCTCCAGTAATTTCCATTCGGATAGAAAGCTCTCTTTGCGAAGTGCCATCTCACGTGTTGTGAGCCCTCAGATATCTAAAGTTGTCGACCCTCTCGATGTGCTGTTCTCCGCTAGTCACGGGGAAATTTTTATCGGTATATGCATTGTTATCATCACATTCCTTTTCTTTGCATTGGTTTTCAGACCACCACAAGATGAATTTATGCGCAACAATATCTTGAACATCCTTAGCGGACTATGATAGCGTCATCGGCATGCATTTAGCAACTCACGTATGATACAATTTAAGCTGGAGTTTTAAAATTTATTATTTATTATAATTCTACCTTAATTCATTGAAAGATAAGTATAAGTTTCTTTCAAATTCTCATGTGAATTTTATTGTTAATGCTTTATGTTTATAAAATTTTACGTATTCTTTAAAAATATTTGTTTATTTTTTTACATTGATGAGGGCATTCAATAACATACATTTAAGTGTTGTGTGTTAGTCTAATTCAACTGCTAATAAATAATAGTAAAGTATGCATTTAATGCGTATTCAATTAATTAGGTTACGTGTATTTTATGGTCGTTGATAGGCACCGTATCATTACAGATGTAAATATTCTTGTGTCACGATGAAACGCAACGTGTATAAAATGTTAAAATACCAAATGACTTTCACAAAGAAAATCATCCTTTAAAATGCCATCCATATACGATGTCGGCTACATACAAATCTCAAACTATCACACAGAATCTCCGACTGAGGTCTTATCAGTATATATTACATTACTTGAAGGGTTGGGCATGTAGTGTAATGAAATAATAATTGTAATACAATTAATATTTTACTTTTAAGTTGTACTTTCTTTAATATTTTACAGTTAATAATTGTTAATATACCATAGCTTATAGAAGAATTTAACAATTACTGGTTGAAATTTGTCAGTTTTATTAAAATGTTCATATACTAAAATTCTATAGGAGTTAGTATCCATACATGTTTGCTGAAGAAGTCTTAAATAAGAGATATTTTACAAACTTTATAATATGAATAAACTCATACGACGATATACCAGTAAAACAGTGTTTATTAATTTATTGCTTAAAACAATTTAGACATAATAAATAAAAACAATAATTTTGTCAAACGTTCTAACGGTAATCTAAATAAAAACGAAATTAACAATAGTAAGCAATGTTGTCTATATCGTAAAACAATGTGAAAGAAACCTGCTAACATTTTATTGCAACGTTTCATAATATGTTTAAAAAGATACACATTTTAACGTCGTTGTTAAAAGACAACGCTCACAAAGGATACAAATACGAGTACTAATAATTAATAGATACAAATTCTATATAAAATATTTTTGATACTTTTTAAAGTCTTCTCTCAGTGGGCAATCCTGGTAAATGTGTTGAGAACGAGGTTGGATAAAATTTAATATGTGAAGTAGATGCGCATGCGCATGCAATATGATGGATGCGCCAGCTCTAAACTTTCAGCTTTCTGCTACGCTTTGAGCTTCAGACAAAGGCGGCGCTTTTGACAGTGCACACGAGTATTAAGGGCTGTACTTGCAGTCGTGCCATTATGGCAAACAAAAAATCAATGTATTAATATAGTTTATGTTATTCCATACTCTTCTGCATACATCACAATAACATTTTTTTAATTGGAAAAGTGTATATTGTTTACATAATAATATAGATGCAATTAATAAATATGTGTAAAATGAAACGATTGAGAACAAAAATGGTTACATAAAAAAATCAATTGATTAATGAATCGAACATAGATATGTATATATATATTTTAATTTAAATATTTTGAACATTTTGCCATCGAATTTGGTTTAATAAAATCTAAATTTGATAAGTTTTTTTACCGATATCCCTGAAAGTACTATTTTGGATTTGAGCATCTAGTATGCTTATCTTTTCATATGAATCGTAAAAATATTGGTTGCAATAAAGACATGATAAACTGCAATAAATAAAATACAACTGCATGCATGCAAAGTTAATACATATAAGTATGAATATGTTATTACATTATATTCAAACACAAGACTTATTAAATGATTATAGACTTAGTAATTGTGAAATAGTACTATAAATTACATCATATTTTATCGTTAAATTAAGTTTGTTAAAACTAAAACTATGGAAAAAATATTGGTTTTTTTTAAATTTAATAAATGAAAGACTTTTCAAACGTGAATCAAATTTGAATATATTTTTATTATTTATTGTATAGCTATTCTATTATATAAATGTAAACTGTTAACATAATAATTTAAGTATATACTTTAGTTTATATAAACTTCAAAAAAATAGCTTCTGGTCTATTAGGGAACTGAATAAGTAAGTATATATAAATGAGAAAATGAATTGTTTCACATTTTTCTACAAGTAAATCTATGAAATTCAAACATTTCTAAAAACTGTGTGATATTAAATCGATTCGTAATAATATAACTTTCGAAGTGAACGATTCTTTCGACAACAGTGCTATGATTGTGAAATACCGGATGGAATCTTTTAAAGCGATATGTTTTTGCTCATTTTAATATAATCACCATACAAAAGCGTGCCAAATATTGGAAAATAAATAACAATAAACGCAAAATACAATTTGTATTTGAAAAAATGTACTGTTATTTGGAGATTGTGATATTTTGAAACTTTTACTAGAATAATATGAATATTATAAAAATGAATTGCTAAAATAACAGAACATTTTCTTTTTTGAGAATTTATACTTAGTTGATATATCTACGAATATACAATATAATTCAACTATCTACAAAGCATGTTATACAATATATATAAGTAATGAATTTGAATCATACAATTCTAAAAACACACTTATTATAATATTACTTGGTGCTATTCCCAGTTCATTTACGATCATTCTAAGAAAAATAAAATATGAAGTCATCGTATGTAATGTTGGAAGTATTTTGATACTGTATTTTACGTTATTTGAATACGCCGAACATCATTTGTTATTAATGCAAATACGTATAATATTGGTAAAAAATATTTGAAATATAATTAATGTCAACGAAATTTAAGTCCCTCTCATTAGGCTAATGGATAGCGCGTACGTCTAGCAAGCGGGGGTCACGGTCTCAAGGCCAGTGCTGGTTGCAAACATTTTCAAATGTTTATTCATTTGTATTATAGCCAGGGCACGAACTTGAAACGGTTTAGCTAATAATTCACAGTTATTACTCGTAAAACATCTATCAAAAACAATCCTCATATTGTAAAGATCCATATGTTTCCTTTCGGAGTGAATATGGTTAAAAGAATGAAAAAAAATACATACATTTAGAATGTGACAAAGAAAAATGACTGTTCGTTTCCCAGTCATAATGGGACCAGAGGAAATTTCCTGTAGCGTATATTTGGAGTATATAATTATAATATAACAATTAATCAATATCAATTTTAAAAAATCGCGAGGCAAACAATAATATATATGAAAAATGTTTAAAATTAAATTATAGAGTATTTGAAATTTTGTCAAGAACCTGCATGAGGTTTTTTTAGACGACGATGATAATAAAGTTTATATACGAGTAGCACTGCGACCCATTCCAGGCCGTGTCCGATTGTTTAGCCTTAACATTTATCTATCCATAGTTTCTTCATTCTATTTATTTTAACTCGACCTTTCTGCATCTGTCGTGATGATATTGTTCATATATTTTCGTGGACCTGAATACTTTCTGAAGTTGAATCAAATAAATTGACGATAACAGTAGATATATCAAATCTAAAAAAAATACAAATCAATGCTATTTACTTGACAGCCAGCTCGTATTTAAAAAGTATATGTTGCTACTTATATTCAACTCTTTATGATAAATCAGTGCATTAAATATATCAAAAGAAACACAAATAACCAGAAGTCTAATAATCGAGTTATTGATAATTACATTTCACCTGGGATACAGAGTGTTAGTCAGTAACTGATACAAAAGCACATGGCGGCTATGAACAAACCTCACGAAATTATTAATCATTCATTCGTTGAATTTTTTTTTTTAATTCCACGATCCTCTTCGCGCTGTGTTTGTATTCAATTTATTTTATTATTGGATTGTTTGTATACCACTTGATCGAACAAATAAATGTGGATACTTACTCGCCTGGTTGTATCTACAACTTCGAATTTATTGCCTCGACTTACGAATCTTAAGACCGCTGCGTATCTCGTATCCTGAGAATCATTTGTTCCAGTTTAATGTACTGATTACATATAATATACACACACATATATATAACATTAGAATAAATCATTTTGATATATCAACGGAAAATAGTTTTAAATAAAATAAAAAAAATAATGATAAATAATATAACGAATACACTTACAATGATTTAGTTATATAATTTTTTTTCTACATATTATGAACAAAACAAATTAATTGATCGTTTTGTACGTTTACATGAATATATAAAAATAATACATAATACATAAAATTAAATCTATGTAAGAAATAATTTACGAATGTGATAGAATAGATTTTTTTTTAAAAAATTATTTTATATTTGATAAGTTTACCGATTAAGCTTCACAGTTTCTATTATTTGAAAAATAATAAAAATTGTGAAGATAGTCGGCTATAATTCAACGCACTCAAGTGGAAGATTTAGATAGTTGAGATAGGTTCTTGGAAAATAGTCCTTGGTCTTCATATCGGTATAATTACAAGCAGGTTAGTTATACATTTTAGGATGAAAAAACCGATTTACAGATTTTGAGATATACAGATTAATATTAGCCAAAATGGTAGAGATTTTTTTTTAACGAATGCTATTGTATTTAATTAAAAGTTTATATTTTGAATAAATTACATTTTGGATTAGAGAGATGAAGTATATTTTCACTTGAGTATAAAATGATGTAAAACTAGAACAAGTAAATTTTTGTGTACTCAGACTGTTTATAGATATTTAATTTTTGTTAATACAATCTTTGTTAAACAACATATCTTCAACAGATAGCGAAAAGATTAAACTTGTCTCATTTTTACAATCTCCAGCAACATACTTATTGTATTTAATAAGATTAAATACTTAAGAGATATTTGATTAATTATTAAGATATTATTTGTATCCGTCAGAATAATAGTTTCGATAACACTATTTAGTAATAAAGTAATTTGGTCAAAAATAAATGATCCAATATCAATTAGTATTTACTCATTAAAAATCTGTTAATATAAATGTAATTAATATAAAAAGTTAAATATTTATATCAAGATAAAATATTGTACTAAGTTCATCAAAAAACACTCAATTTTTTAAATTAATTTTAAATATAAACTAGGATAGCAGCGTACTCTATTGCAATCCACATAATGTCGCAAGGATAAGTATATAACACAAGAAGAAATGTTGAGTATGGCTCGTTTAGCCATTATAATTCAAGTTATCGTAGATATTATAAGATATATATATAATATTGATTGTTACCATTAATATTGTAAAAATGTTCAGATATATTGATATCTATATTGCAGTATATATATATATACATTTATACATAATTAAAGAATGTATGTTAGGGGTATACATTTATTCCTTAATATGGCGTATACGAATTTATCTGAAAAAGTATGTGTCAAACTTTTGATTATTTTTGAGTCAGATTGTTCAACCCTTATTGTTCTCATAACGTTATATGCTATCATTATATAATACATAATGATGAAGAATTTATTATTAAAAAAAGAATAAAGATGTAGAGCAAAATGCAAATACAACTTCATGTACGATTTCTTTCTATATAAAATGGGCGACAATAAATTATTTACCCAATAAAACTGTCGAGACAAGAAACTTAGAATCAAGACTAATGAAAAAAAATGTTAACCAACGATCCAATTAGCCAAAATAAGTACCAAAATAAATTTTTCTTATGACTTTTAATAAAAGCAGTTGAAAGACTTTACGATCACTTTACGTATTCTCTACATAGCAAATGTCCAAATAAACTTTTTACAAACTTCCTGAAAAAGCTCATAATAAATATTTTACGGCCTTTTTATTATCGAATAATAGGTGTTATCAGAAATAACATAACGTATTTCTATTCGGAATAATTAATAACGCACTATAATTCATTCTACTGTTCATTCATAATGTAATGAACTCATTTCACATACCTAATTCGGCCCATATTTTTATTACAATATTTCGGGTTTAATTATTCAACATAACATTTTTTCGCCTTTGTTTATGTTCCTTAAGCGTCACTATAATTTTGGATAAAATTTATGATTGTTTATATTTTGTAACATTTTTTATGGAATTAAAAAAATACGACTTTGATAATAATCTTGAATTAATTAGAAATTCTAAAGTAAATTCCTAAACTTCAATAAAACCACCGTTCTCAGGTAAATTCTGTCTTTAAGATGCTTTTAATACTGTGATTGGTAACAATTCAAAATATTTTACGTTAATTCCCATATAAAATTATTATTTTAGTTATATGCACGATTTCTATGCACATATCAAGACTACTATTCAAATAAAACAAATATTTCTGTTTCACCGATGCTATTCTGTACTTGAGAGGTAAACTACAGTATGTAAAAATTTTAACAAAATTGAGATATCGACAGTGTTATATCTTCCGACGATTTTTCCAGTGATATAGTTATATTGTAGCCCTACTAGAAAAGAATATTACACTATGTTATGTATTATCCTAGGGAACCAACAAAAAAACTTTGAACACCCAAAGTGAAACAGTGCCATTTTTGACATAGTATGGTTTCCTTCCCAGGCAGAGTATTGTTGTCTTACAAAAATTGGCAGATTAATTAAAATCAATCACGATGTCAAAACCATTATTAAATATAAATATTTTGCACAAAAACACTGAATTTTTCCAATAGTCCTTTAAATAGTTTTGTAGCCAACATATTTTTAATACACGAAACAACATTAACTACAGATGTCAATTGTTTATAAGATAATACATATTTAAAAAATCCAACGATACAACTGTAGAGAGATTTTTTTCAGTATTGTAATCACACTATGTAATATGAGACGATGGACTTGGCTTGGCCACGTACTAAGAATCCTTGAATTGCAATTTAACTAGGCATGCATCTTCTTCAAGCTAACTGAATTCCATCGTTTCCATATGCCGTTGAATACCATCTACAGGATATATTCAGCAAAATTACGAAATGCCGATATGACATGAGATTATGTTAGAAGACTGGATGGTAACTCAAACTCATAGGGACAATATATGGTATTCATATGGTGCTATTAAGGTGCGTGATATAGTCAAATAAAAAAAAATATGAAGAAAAAAGAATCATGCGTATAAGAAAAACCTCTCCAACACATTTGTCAGATATTTTAAAAATATCCAAATAGACACAACATGCGACTTGATGTTGAACAATATTATGAAGTGACATTTTTCTTCTAAATCTTGCATGTTACTTAATAGTCTACGTATTTTCATTACTTGAAGCACTTAGCACAACTTTTTTTTTTGAAAATTTTCTGAAGACAGTATATTAAAATCATTTCATCCTTATTTTCTTCTTTGTAAGTCTTATTTATAATTATTTTTTTCTAAAATATACAATTTACATCACGGTTAGATACTTTTACAGGAAAAAAACTCTAAAATTTTGTAGTGTCATATTATTCCCAACTCAAAGTTTTGTAAGAAAACCCAGGAATTTTTCCTTCAGGACTTTTTTTTGTTAACCAATGTTTCATTGCATATTTTCCAAAAATATATATGAGTATACATATAGTTTCTAGTATCACAGCAATCTTACAACATCACATCCGCCATACATATTATTTTACATGACAAATTTATTATCTGTTAATGATTTTTCTGCGCAATAGACAATCTTATACAGAATGTTTCCAAGTACGTAATTTATTTAAAATTGTAGTAAATTATTACTAATGCAGATATGTCATTATAGAATCATTCCATATCGCTGTAAACATGAGTTCTTATGAATATGTCGAGAGAAAATCGCTGATATTTCATATACAAACGGGTTAATGGCATTTTAATTTCCGGGCATAATAATTATCAATTATGGCGAGTCGGCACATGGAATCAATAAAGATATTCGACCATAAAAAGTCAAAACTTTGCAGCTCACAACATGGAGGTGAATTTATATTATGTATACAACAATTATGAAAATATTTTTATCTTTTTACTGTACACTCGTACGAATGTGGCTATGAATAATTTGTAATAATTACGGAGATTTTTTCGCATTTTCTATTTCTAAAAACTACTAGTTATAAATATTAAGTACATTTAAAATTAAAGTGTTACCATTATAATAAATATTCATTTGCGGATAGAATTCATCTTACAATATATTTTTTTACTTTTTAATACTAATTAAAAAAACCAAACTTAAAAAATATTATACATTCCACCAATGTAAAGGAAAAATATATATTTTAAATATAACAGCATTAAATTTTAATATACTTATTTAAAAATAGGTGTATTTCCTTTGGCATCAATGATTCAGACCCTCATCAAGCTAAAGGTTCGTAATTATATTATTTTTGTGTTGGCGGTTTTGGAAGGAATATCCGGCGCCTTGGGGAAAAAACTATATTACAACTACTGCGCCACGCCTATTTTGTTTAACCGTTACAAAATTTCAATGTGAAAAAGCCTTAATAATCATTCATGCCTAAGATAATGTGTTGAATTATGGACGATATTGTCTGGTATCTTATTCGCACAGACGCGTTGAACTGATTGCATACTATTAATATATTTTAGTTCAAAGGCTTTACAAAAAAATAATGAATATATTATTTATAAGAATAGCACTATATTTAAAAAAAGATACGGTTTCATATAGTCGTAAAATATAATATGTAAGGACTTGTGTTTTGGCTATCTATCTTTAACATTTGTACCAATCTGCATAAAAAAATAGTATATTTAAGCATTTACATATATAATTCCAATAAACCCATAATTCAAGTAACCTTCGGTAATTTGCATGTTTTTTTGCGTTTATTCTAAATTTTAGCATACTATATGGCTATTAAAGCTTCCAAAAATAGTGAGTCATTCACAAAGTTATAAGAATTTGGTGTTGATACGCGTATGTACGTATAATTATTGCAATACTTCAAAAAATGATACATTTGTAGTTTCAATACTACAGTTATTGCATTTCAAAAATATCAGAACAAATATAACACCTTTTTAGTTATTAGTTTATATAAATTTGTTTAGTTTATAAATATATTGTGTGCCGCATCTCTTATTTAAATGTATAATTGTACATTAAAGCTTCTTAGACGTACATATAAACATAGACATAAACAACAATATTATTTGTAAACTAATTTAATGCACTCCACCCTTATATTTTAAAGGGTATATATATCGGCATCCTTTTGCTTAAGCGAATAGTTCAATTAATGTTTTTTGGATAGCATAATCTATTAAAGCACATTTATTAGACTTTTTTCAAACGTTAATTTCTTTTCTCATTATATTTTTTTTTAAATTATTAACATTTTGTTTTTATCTCTCGTTTTGGTTAATATTTTTTTTACTCTTTTATAAATGTCATATTGTGTTGTAAACGCATACAATTGAAAAAGACGTAATATTTCTAGTATGTAGGAAAAGTATAAATTAAAAATGAGCAAATGAATAGATGATGACTAAAAATATCTGCTTAAGCGAAGCAATTTTTTTATATTGTTCTAATTGCTGCTAACTAGACTGATGGAAAATACTTATAGGTGGTTATAAAAAATAAACAATGTTTCATTTACAAAAATGATCTACTCTAGATAACACTAAAGCATGGCCAGCATCATAATTTAATCGCGTAAGATATTTCTCGATCGTAATTAAAATCAATATGATCGAGTCAAAATTAAATGAAATTATCTCAATAATGATGAAATCGCGCACTGAAACGGCCTAGTCGTGCGGAAAAATATCGATCTCTTGATATAATCGACAAAAAGCTGTACTCGGGCCAACTCGATTATTGTGAATGCGTTTTTTTCTTTTTAGTGAAAATTCGTTCCGTTTCATAAAATGGGTATACCTAGCTTTGCAAAACGAACGAAAAAAAAAAACATGTTAAGCGTGTTCTAATTTTGAAATCTGTTTTATTGTAAAAATATTTATACTCAAAAAGATAAGTAAAAACGCATCAGCGGTTTATCGCATTTCATAATACTCGCAATGGAAATAAAAAATACATGAAAGTCTAAATAATACAATATTTCACTAAGTTCTCTCGTATAAAATACATTAATATCATTTCTGATTATGATTAAAATTCAATAACAAAACAATTGTAGAAAAAAATATCGATTGACGATGATGAAGATATTTTAATCTCTAACTCTGCCGTTCATTTGCTTAAACCCCTCCCTTTTATATCTTTTTAATTGATGTTTGCTTATATGTTACATGGAAGTTTTTCAGTGACGGATCCAGAAATTGTCCTAGGAGGTGGCCATTCAATTTGAAAATAAACATGATATATAAATAATACATTAAAAATAGAAGATTTTAAAATAATATATCTATATAAAAATAGTCAATACATAATTACGTATGTATTCTATAAAACATATTAAACTAAACAATTAAAGAACACATTACACAATAAAGTTTTAATAAATTATAAAAGTGGAAAAATGTGAAATTTTAAAAGAAATACAACAATTATTATACATTCATTCAATTCAATTCAAAAATGCAAACATTAAAAAACATATTATTTCAATTACACACACATTAAAGAGAACTACAATATATTTATTTAAATAAATATAATGTTATAATATTTTAAATGGAAAATACATTCTAAAATAATAATAAAATAAAATATACTACTATACCAAAATTTCAGTTTTTTTTTGTTGTTGAAATATATATTTTATTTTCCACGATAAAACATTGTAATAGTGCTTTTTTCTAAGTTAATCAAGCAAATTTTAGATAGATAACGTGCATTTGAAACATTTTCTATTAAATGCGTTTGTTGTCAAAAATAATATTTCCATAAAAATACGGAAAACTGTTTTCCATTCTATTATACTACTAGCTGTATTGAGTTCACTTATTATTAGTGGTCTCAAAAAGTTCGGTTCATCGGGATTTTACTAGTATATTGAAGCTGAATAAGAGTAGTCGCCCCCGTTAGGCTAGTGGATAGCGCATACGCCT
>JAPMAE010002168.1:5468-17731 GCA_036584705.1 Rhyacophila sp. 25_7 | reverse complement strand
TGTATATAATATTTAGCTTATTGAATATTTTCAAACCACCAACATTCTCAACGTTGTTTTTAAATAAAACGTCACGACTCAATTTCACACCCAATATGCAGGGCCGATCGGTCGGGTCCCTGTAGATTGGCACGTGAATAGGCAAGTTGGGACAGCTATTTCCAGATATCGGGCAGTTGGGTGAAGCCAACTCGCGATTTGTAAATCTCCACTCTCTCCAGATTGGATGTGAAATTGGGAGGTGAGTAGCCGTTTTTAGAAGCTAGAATAATTATTGCACATTTACGACCACTAAAATATAGGTAGTTTACAAATTCATGAATTTTTATGCAATTTTTTAATGATTAAGCTCGCTCCAATTGAACGCAATATATTTTCTACTTTCATTCTCTTGAATTGTCGAAATTAAAATTATGAGGAGGTCTGCCAAACTATTCTCAAAAATACTCCAACTTTGCGTCAAATTTTTCTTATCATATTATTTATTAATACTTTCAAACATTTTTCGTCAAGTGTGGAAGGAATCAACGTAACTATAGAGATAACGGAGGGATACCGGGTTAATCTATACTGAACTTTCTGTGTGCGTTAACGGTTAACCGTATTCACTCTGAAACACTGAAACGAAGTATATATTATATTAGTTTTATTTTACGTACAATAAATATTGTCAATTATCAGCTCAACCAATTTAGTGCATGTCTATACCATAGTTTCAAGTGCACATGGAAAAAAATGTGAAAAGTTCTCCAATTATACGATTCTTTCTTGCAATCGCATAATTGATAATTAGATGCGTTATTTACTGGCCAGCTGTTATCAAATAGTTCCTGGGATATTGTGTTTTAAAGAATTTTAAATAAATATTGTTTTGGATTCAAAGAATACTTCCTTTAATATAAGTGGCTCTACTGAGAAGTTTGGGATGCGTAACTTAAAATAGTCAGTTCTAAGGTACTTAAATATATTCGGCTTTCTCTTTACGCAAATGCACGCTTGTAGGAATGCAATGAAAAGCAAAAATCCCATCCCATCCCGTTATGGAAATGAATATTATTTTGATAATGTTTAATTTAAAATTAATTTCCTTTGTATATTCACAGTTAATGAATAACGTGCTTAATTTGATTTTTTTCATTCGTTCCGTCAACAATTGATAAATTTAATCTGCAAAAGAATGACTCCTTATGAGGACTCGCCGAAAGCGTGTCCTGCAAAATAAAACGTTCCGCAATATAATTTCCTTGGCAATGCATCGTAAAATGTAATAACATGCCATAAAAGTAATCCAAAATGAGACCATAAACGTCCAAGATGTAGTCGTGTAATAAAAAAATGTGATTTCGCGGCCCTGTTGTTGTGTCTGCACGCTAACCTGAGGTACCACTGCCGCGACCTTTCATCTCCTGCTTACCTACACTTTTTACCTTCGAAGAAATTGCATCGTACTATAAGGCCATGAACGTACTTACTAAAAACAGTGCAGGCTGAGGTACTAAATGTAGCTATTTCCCAATGTGTTATACATACACATAATTACTGTAGACATATATATTTAACAACATATTATAGACGATAAAAGGTAAAAAGACTAAGACTGTGGTCTCAGTGACCATCATGCGTGCAAAGTGAATAACAATCATTATTACGTTACAAATAATCTCGGTAATATCACAATGATTGTTATTCACTTCGCACGCCACGCTGGTTACTGAGGCCACAGCTTAAGAGTGAATATTGAGAAGATGTAATACTTAATAATATATTGCCCATACGGAAATATGTTGGTGGGAAAATTCGGTGGAAGGGGGCACCAAAATTAGTTAGTGTTTAAGGCACCTAAGGGTCTTAATCTGACCCTGTTTCTATCTGACCTACCTTTGTTGCTTTAGTTATGCTTGCATTGTACCACTACGGTTTTTTTTTTATCTAGAAGTATATTATTTAAACGATCGATACATAAGTTCACCAAAGTGATAGGTTTACTTGGAATGGAAATAAATATATGAAGCATGTCTACTCACTTTACGTCAAAAATCGTTCTTCGTTATTTATCCTTTTATGTGCTAGTCAAATAGTCCTGTAACAAAAAAAAAACAATTCTTTCATTAAAAACTCCAATTAAATATTAAAGTTGCAATAAAAAAAACAGTTTACTACTACCACAAAAGTCAATTAGAATATAAATCAGTATTTCCCAAACTTACTATGCCCATGGACCTGTTCTTAGAGCAAAAACCTGAAATAATTCAACATTACTGCATAATAAAAAAAATATAAATTATTGTTTGATATCTTGAATGGTAATGATGACCGTCATGTGGATTTTTTACTTTACATTTAACCTTTGACGGACTCTCCTACATTGTTCATGCACTCCAAATTACTTTTAATTTGGAATTTACTCCTCAGCGGTCTCAAGGACCCCTCGTAGAAACCACTTTGGGAATTATCGTTATAGATAGATTACTAGATTTTTATTATATTAATTTTTATCTCAAAAGTTATAGTACCTATAACAATATTACTCTCATTATGTGAATATTGAAAGCATTAAGAAAATCAAATGTACTAAAAGGGCATGAAAGAATTACTGTCAATATATGGTATTTCATATTTTTTTTTTCTAACCGAATTTGTGAAAAAAAAATGAATCTACCGCAAACCACAAAATATAAAAACGTTGAAATGTCTTCATCATAAAAATTTGAAAGGTTAACTTGTATCAAAAAAATACTCAAATTACTCATTCTATGTGCGGTTTGTATTTATAAAATTTAAGTATACTGTTAAGTCATTATCAATTGAAGATTTATTATTATGACTCACAGTGATAAGTTTATTTGAGAAAATGATTGCTTATTCAAATATCTATAAAATGTCTTTTCAACCATGTCAGACTAACGTAACATAACTTGAGCATATGGAGACCACATGTTGCTTCCATGGGTCTCTATCGATGGACAGTCTTCTTGCATCTTCCCATATTATGCCGGCATTCAGTAATTCCGCCGAATACATTCTGTAGATGATATTCAATGGCTTTCTGAAACGACGGGTCGGTTGCCTTGAATAAGAGACATGCCTGGTTGAGATGCGATTCGGGCATTGTCAGCACGTGGCCAAGCCCAAGTCCAACGTCTCATCTTCACTTTGAATGTGGTATGGTCCATTTCATTACAATTAGTAGAATTCAGAGAATTTTTATTAATTTTGTCAAAGCAATATTATTATAATAGAGGAAAATAAAGCCATTTCACGCATTGCGTAATTTTATTCATTTTGAAACACCTGATTTATCTTATGATGATTTTGTAAGTCGATGAGTAAATTATTTGATTTTTCATTTTATATATTGATACATATTTCCTGCGACTTTTTGTATCAAAAACATTAATTATTGCTAATCAAGTAACCGATTATAAAAGTAATCTAATCAAAAGAGTACACATACGAAATCACATTTCATAAAATGGATTAAACACAGCGACTATAAATGAAATGCCCTCTGGCATTATAATCGCATCTTGATTTTTTTTTCATTTGTGTGTTAATAAGCTTCCATTAAATAAATATTAAAAATTATTTTCATATAGTCGCACACTCTATATATACCGATTCGTCGTATGAAAAAAACCTCAAAGTTTCTTTGACCCTTTCCGATGGTATAACGCTTATCACTCGGAATATCAATATATGAGTCATCGATAACTGCAGTTTGTAAAATACTGCCAATTTGTATTGCGGTTAAATTCGAAAGAGTTCATGTATTATAAAATATTACTGAAGAATGATTACATTATATAAACCGTTGTTGGTATCGTATACATAGCCAGTAGTGTCTCACTTAGCTCACACGTACTTAGCTTTATTTAATTATAAATATAAACTAAAAAATAAATTTAATATAAACGGCCAAGATTCTAAAAGACGATCCATGCTGTAAATGCATGCAAATATAAATTCACCACGCAAACTATCTTTATTGATACGCACTTGAGTTATTACTCCATAAGTTTAATTTATTTAGTAACCCTCCTATAATACGGTAGATAGGTCCCTAGAAAATACCGTGTTGTATGAAACCGTAGACTAAGAGCCAATCCACAATGGAGAGATGCGTTCTGAAAACTTGTTAAATCAAAACATTTTTTTATTAAAAACAAAAACATAAAT
Organism: Rhyacophila sp. 25_7; assembly: GCA_036584705.1. NCBI lineage: Eukaryota > Metazoa > Arthropoda > Insecta > Trichoptera > Rhyacophilidae > Rhyacophila > Rhyacophila sp. 25_7. The sequence goes on along the minus strand of JAPMAE010002168.1, from coordinate 13,555 downwards.
AAACTAATAAAAAAAATCTGTTTTGATTTAATTCACAAGCTCATTTTATTAATTTCTTCTTCTTCATCGTTCAGCATAATGAGGCGAGAGCGTTTTTAGTAGAACGATATCATTACTTTCCGTACTTGTAATAAATTAACATAAACAAAACAAGTAAAAAAGAATAATGTAATAATATCGCATACATACTATGGCATAGTACGTAACTTAATTTTGTAAATGTATGAAATAAAAATCGTGTTATCGACGTATGTACATACATAGTGTTATAAAAGAGTTTTTGCATTTTCTAACCGTGTAAGAATGAAACCATGTTGTAGGAAGGTTACCTGTCTATACATTTCGATTTTTCGCTTAAAAATAAATAAAATTTTGAATTACACATTGACGAGTCGTCCATGCCTACAAGCGGTATTGCGGTAAAGCGTCACTAAACGATAGTTTTACTTTTTCCCATGGTTTCAAATAACATTTTCTTTGATAACAATCGTGTGTGTTTTATTTTATCTTCGTTATCAATTATAATTCTGACTAATACAGTTGAGGTATTGTGGTTAGCCATTGTGAATACATGTCAGAATTATAATTCACCGGATGAGTTGTAATTGATTAAATTCTTGAAATAATTCGAATAATTTCATAAATACTTCATTAAGTTTTGCATTGGAATGTCTAAATTGAATTAAGACATTTTTGTGGTTTTTGAACATAACTTCACTGTAGAAGCTTAAGATCGGGCAGAAATATACCACACAACACGAAGATAAATGATTTTATCATAGTTACTGAGAAATATCAGTCTTTTTATGTCCCGCCTTTGAATGCCAGATACAAAAATAAAATTAAAAAGAATTCAATAGTAAAATTAAATATGACAAGCATTTACATGCATGAGTATGAGACATTCAAACTAAGGCCAACTTTTAAATGCGAAAAGGCAGCGTGTTTGGTGATGGAACACCCATTACATATGTGTCTTATTAGAGTCGTCCATAAACCACGTGCCGTTCTTGAGGGGGAGGGAGGAGTGACCAGCAACATCTACAAGGGGTTACAAGAAGGAGAGTGGGTTAATTTTTATTATTACGTAACATTTTTCCCTCTCAAAAAGTAAATAGGTGGTGATAATTAATAACTTGCATTCTTATTTAACCTTTTATGTGTCGGACATAATGTCACAAAATGGTAAGCTGTAAAATTTTAAGCAAAAATAGAACATTAATATTTCTTTTAAAAGTATATTGAGTGTTTCTTTATCATGGCTTTGGTTGTAATGACCATATAAGCATATCTCTGCATTTTTATATTTAAAATCATCCAAAATATTCAAATTTGTCTAGCAAACTACGTTTTAAGTTGTACGAGTTGACTCGCTTCTGGCACTTAATTAGTTAATGTGGTAAGTCACGCAACTTTTAAGAGTATGAAAGGTAAAAAAATGTACGAAAAACGTTACGTGTATTATAGAGGACCCCTTACAGGCAGTGAAAATATTAATAATGTTTTTACCATTCTATCCAATAGCAGACTGCTGAGCACGTCTTATAGAACTTTCCGCTAATACTTTTACCTCGTACGAAGCTATTTACTAAAATCCGTCCTCACATGAGTTCTATCGGGAATGCGTACTTGGTATCTATCAGAACTAATTTCAAAGCTTTTTCCAAATTTGCGACATTTTTTGGGAACCGATATCATACGGACTTCCAAATTAATTCATCGGTTTCAGGCTTGAACGGCCAAATTGGGCAGCCCATCGAGTATACAGGCGTGCCACAAAAATATATATATAAGAGGTTATTAAATAATCTGCAACTTATATGATGAAATCTCTTTTCCATTTCTGTGCATGATGATACTATTCCGTTTAGCTCCGCTTCAGGAATGGTTTAAATAAAATATACGATTCTTTTGTGCGGTGTCAGAAAGGCGGCTCCGCACAATCGCGATCGCAAGTACTAGCGGGTAAGTGGTGTGAAAAAAATACTCAATCCTTTGATTTGATATACAAAATGCATCGATATATAGCGTAAGTAAAGAATTTATACTAAATGAAATGAAATTCTAATTTAACTTATTTGATCGATATGCGTAAGGTATTATAACCCACTCGTATGTCTAAGCGGCCAAAGACCGACTGACCGCCATAAAAAAACTGTTACGATGTCTTCACAATGTGGAAATCACTATTATGTCCCATATCGGATATAAGATTATGATTTATACGCCTGACTTTTATGGAGACGCTAAACGTTTCTTTTACTTCAATCGCTATTCGGCTATAAAATGTATTTTTTTATATTTGACGCATCTTAAAAACAAAAAAAAACATTCACCGAGATCCCGCGAATAGTGCTGGTGCTCTGAAATCGGAGCACTACTTGGAATCACGCATGTAGAAGTAAATCGGGCAATGCAAATTATAATAATTGTGACCAATTCATGAAAATGCCAACCATTCCTTCACGCATTTTTCATTGTAGTAGAATGAAAGAAAACGAAAAAGATAAAAACAAAAAAGGTATATTTTAATATGTAGTTGAAAAAAAAATTAATGGAAAATTTAATTTAAATCCAAATTTAAAAAAATCTATATACACATGTAAATATTTTAATGGCGTACGTATAAGGTCATCCATAAACCATGTAACGCTCTTGAGGGGAAGAGAGGGGTGACCGCCAACGCATACATGACGTTACAATGGGGAGGGTGGGTGAAATTTTATTGTTAGGTAACCCTTTCCCCTGTTCTTTTATATTTAGGGAAGGGATAAAAAAACGTAAGAAAAAAATGTTACGTGTTTTATGAACAATCGATCCTAAGTTAAATTGACAACATAAAAAACACAGATGTGTACTGATCACACAGTTTAAAATTAACAAATAAATTTACAAAAAGTAAATTATTTATTCGTAAAATATTTCAAAACGCCAGTTTGCATAGACTTTTGTTTGTCGTCCCTCATAAATTTGTCTGGAAATAGAAAAAAAAATTGTCTTGTTCTTGCAAATTTACATGCCGCTATCGATACGTAGGTAGACAGCCATAGTTAAATTGTCGGTAATTAAATTCGTGGGTAAAGAAAATTAGTTTGTTATACCGTAAATATGTGTTGTTTGATAAATTATAATTAGTGCTAATCAAAATTTTGTAGCTATCAAATCACTAGCGCTTCGCGTTATTCGTTACCTTACCAATCGTAGGATGTATATAATTTAAAAATAAATTAATTGTGATTCTACAAACCATAATATTTTTTTTTTATCAGATTCAGTGATTACATAATGAAATAATTCTCAACTCATTCGCCCAATGATTTTGATACATTTAAAAATGCAAGCCCTTCTTTGAAACCGATAGGAACACCACACTAAAAAATTTTCAGTTTTATGGGGTTATGAAAACTTTTAACATAAAATAAAAAATACCGCAATGCAGTAACATTGTCAGAATGTACGAGTAGGTAATTTCTAGTGACGTGGTTGAGATTTTCAAGCTGAGTTTTATTTTATGCCTGAAGGCGTCGCGTGATTTTTGTATGGATATGATAGTGCAACATTGCTGAAAAAGCTCCATGAAAACTTTTTCCAGTTAAAAAAGTTAACACGAAAACGTGCCCAGCATATTTTGCGAAGTATACAAGTATAAGCTTTACGTGACGGGAGCTTTTTAAGACCAACAAAACTTGGAGAATATTTTTTGAGTAAACAAACCTGATTTTTGAGACGTTAACAGTATTTCTTTTGCGGACTTCGTTATTGCAAGCATTGGGTATTTTTTGTAACTGTGGTATATCTGGATTAGACTTAATCCCTAAATAAAAATCTTATTTACATTTGTTTTAGTGATATGAATGTAATTAAATTAAAAAATAATTAACAATCTTAAAAAATTGAACTTTCAAACAGAATTGTTATTTTAAAGTTATTACAGAAGTCATTAGAAAAACAACTGTCAATGTTAGTTTTTTTAATGTGCTCTTAACTAAAAAAAATATGTCTTCACATCTATAAATCTTCACAAAATATATCTCCACAGTGAATATCTAGCAATATTTTAATTAAGAAATGTTATTATGGTGCTGAAAAGTTCTCGCAAAATCTGTTTTTTGATTATGAATTGTGAAAAATTGAATGTCATTTATTATTAAAGTGTTATAATTTATTATAAATATTGTATAAATAACACATCAATATTATCAGGTGGATGATGACAGTATTTTAAAACTAGTAGAGATGGGGCACAATTAATATATCATGAGTATGTAATAGAAAGTTAGTATTCAATTATTTTAAACAGGTTCATATTTGACCGTAGTGAAATAACTGTCATTATTCATTTTTGTCATTATGTGTTTGAGTAATCGCCAACACTTGAATTATGAGTCATAAATAAGAAATTTTTAAACAAATTTAGTTCTATTTTTTATAACTATCATTTTTATATTCGTGTATACCAACCCCTGTGTAGTAATTTCAATATATATGTAAATATATATATTCTTCATTTTTTCTATCAACCACATCCATTCCGAAACGAAGAATATGGATCTCTATAATGTGAAGATTGTTCGACAGATTTATTTATTTATACGAGTAATAATTGTCAATTATTAGCTCAACCAATCTGTTCCATGTCCTGGATTCAAATGCACATGAAAAAATCTGTGGGATTTGAATCCTAGACCTTCGGCTCATAAGTTGGGTGCTCTATCCACTCACCTATGTGAGCGACAATTGCTATATATATATATATATATTACTAATGATATATTTTATTATTTCAATCACTATATAGAAAAAAATAATAAAAACGCATAATCAATTTTAATATGTAAGTAACATCAACGCAAAAGGAGTACACTCAGTTATTGATTTTCTCGATAGATGGGTTACGAAAAATCGCGTTAAAAGAATGTATTATATATCATATACCAGCAAGAAAATAATGTTAAGAAATAATTCTTTAAGTAACTTTTACTTAAACACGCGTATATAATTTAAATACAGAAGAGAAAATTAATTAGTTCGCCTCATCGTTGCTATATTCTATTGAAACATTTTTTTTTCTATCGGGTTAGCTTCAAATCACCATTATCATAAGATTGATATCCAACAGCAGGTTTTTTAAAATTTTTATTATAAAACCTGCAACTGTTTTAGTATTATATGTTTTATAAAATTCCTGTTATTTTTGACACTGCGCGCAAATGCTTTTAGGGAATCCTTGAAATTTGTCGTACTACAACGTGCTATATGCGTAATTTGAAGTATTTTACAATTAAAAAAAATTGATAGCGTAAATTAAAATAGTGCAAATAAGTATTGCATATATTGACACTCTTTCTGCATTACCTTTCTGAATTAAAATACTTAGAGTAATGAGATTTATATATATAATTAAAATAATATGACGGATAGAAACTATTTATGAAATATTCGTCGTATTGAATGCTTGATATGCGTGTGAAGACAATCATAGTTCTAAAATATAAACGATCTTTCAATCACGGTTTGTCCACCGTCCACCGTAACCAGTTTAATATTTTGGTGCTAGAATTCAAACATACACCAAGTTAACCGGATACCTTGTCTTAACTAAGTAATTATTTTTGGTCCCATATATTAACGACTCTAGTTATCGACCTCTGATAAAACTAAATCACCTGCGGTGTACATCTTCACAGATTTGGTGTTTCGGGACTGGTGTTGGAATGCGGGGAAACAGCCTTATTAGGGCATCTTGTTAGCGTGGGTAGGTTCTAACCGACGTCTACATGAATTAACGTTCTCGATTTACCCTTTGGTGACACTTCAAAGTAACACAATGGCCCTTGAATATTTATATCTTTGGATCAAAGAAACTGCAATAAAATTGAACAAACTTTCCTCTTACCACTCAAATGTGGATGATAATTTATTATTTACGAACAACATATTCATCACGGAAATATGTAGAAATTGTATATTAAATACATTTAAAATACACAGTATTTCATCTCATTCTTATATTTTTTCACACGATTATCTATTTGACCAAAGGTTCATTATAATACCGAAAATTCAATTTTAATCGACTTCTAAGCGTTGCGATAAAAAAGCGCTTCAAAGCTCGCAGTCGCATAAGACTTTGATCATCAGATATTACACCGAGAGTCATAAAGGTTGCGCGTAACAGACATTGGGTAAGTTTTATAGATAATTTTAAGTCCTGGATTACTTTATTGAAATATGATAACATTTTTACAGGTTTCATGACATACATTTTATATCAAAATCAATATAAAATATCCCTGTTACTCATTAGATAAACTTTAGTATCGTTTAGTCACTGTTTACATGCATTATTAAAATACCTTACAATACTCGTGTTTTTAATTATTTTTATCATTAGATATATTAGGAGGTAATTTTCAAAAGTGGTCAAATCCAAAAAAAGAAAATTCTGGGAATGCTAGATAACTTTCCTGAGCCAAGAGAGTGATCTAACATTCCCAAATTTTTTTTTTTTGGATTTAACCACTTTTGAAAATTACCTCCTGATATACGATGTAAATATTTAGTTTAAACTTCTAACGTTGTTATTTTTTTTCTGCATTGTTCATAATAAATGTGCCACTTGTACAAATTAATAAAATGTCTAATAATATTATTCACAAATTGACAACCAACAAAAATATGAAAGGCTAATTAATATAAGATAGAAATTACTTATGATTTACATTATCTACGAGACTTGTAAAACCATATATATAAATCAGTATCCCTTTAAGTTTAGTAACGTAAATAAATGATAAAATACTCATGTTATACTGCGTTTAAACATATCAGTGGTTCCCAAACGTACTATACCCATAGACCCCTTTTTATAGTAGAAACCTGACAATGAACCCCCAAGTGAAATAACTCAACAAAAGTGCATAATGGAAAAATTACAATTTTTACCTTGATACATTCAATGGTAAATGGTGACTCATGTTGTGAGCTTTTTTAACTTTCATAATTTTGTCATCAATTTTCATTTCATAACATATTGAAAATTATTTTACTTCATATCAAAGCTTTCGCGGACCCGTTCGACATTGTCCACGCACCTTCAATTTATTTTAATTTGCCACATACCCCCTTAGCTGTCACAAGGACCCCAAGAGGTCTCTAAGAACCACTTTGGGAACCACCGAAATATATGGATGGAATTCATATAAAATATCACTCACAATGCAGCGAACATTATCAACTACGTTTGTAGATTAAATTGATTGTCCAAATTATTATTTAGAACTTACGCATGGTTTAATTGGTATTGTGTAAAACAAAATACTGTTGCTAATGAAGTTACAAATCATGTCAGTTGAAATAAAACAGAAGCTAATAAAGAGAATTACATTAATCTTCGGCATTGATCCGTCGACAGGTAGCAATACCCGAAATGATTCAATCAGCAACTGCTTGGGTGTTATTTATTGTGACCACTTCATTAAGTCTTCTGTGTAAATATTAGAGTCATTTTTCATTGCTCAAAGAAACTTACTGATTGACTTGTCAAATATTTACTGATTTATTGACTAAGACATTTAACAGTGTATAGAACACTCCTTAATTGTCGTGCTTATGCAAATAAACACGACAAATTTTGCTAGTTTTTGGTTTTTAGTGCTAATCTTATGGGCGCCACTTTGAGTTATATAATAAATTACAAAAGTAAACACCGAACACGCGTTAAGATCAACGTTTCTCAAACGTTTTCTTTTATTCTGTAATTTGTATACTTTCTTTCGTGAAAAATACACCGTTAATCAGAGTATATTATAAAACTGTAAACAGAGTGTAGTAGAACAGACTAAATGGTTAGGAGAGGCAATAAATGCACTGTTCCGTCGGTGAGCCCATTTCAGTAGCTAACATGGTTTGGACTCGAGCCTGTTGGATCTTTGCTGTGCGTGCGTATTTTGAAAACAACCGATCCGTAATCGCGATGCAAAAAGCTTTTTGGCGACGATTCAACATTCCGCGCGACAATGCCGTTTCTAGTATGAGCATTTGTGATTTCTTTCTTTGAGGATATCTCAAAACACTCACACCCTATC
>JAPMAE010002167.1:0-17733 GCA_036584705.1 Rhyacophila sp. 25_7 | reverse complement strand
TATCTAAGCAGTAAACAGCATTAAAGTAAATATGAACATACATTTTCTTCTTATAAGAAATGTTTTAGTTTAAGTTTATATAAATGTACTAAAATATAATACAAATATGTATTTTTGAAAATAATATATATAGAACTGTTTCAAATATTTTATAAAAAAAATCTAGTATATATGATTAATAAAACTTTCTTTTGTTAGTGAAAATATAGAAGAATATTATTGTTTTTTTTTCATTTATTACTATCGCAAATGTAATTAAATTATACATAATGTATATTGTAATAACTTTCTTCGTCGCTCAGTTTATAAAATAACTCGTAAATGATATATTTAAAGAAATAATATATTCAATCAGTATCTAATCGTATTATGCAAATATAGTTCGTCAGTTTAATTATGACTTTTTTATACCCTCCAAAAATTCCTAATACACGTGTAGTAAAGGAATTTCACTACCCTTTACAGTTAAAACGTTGTACTTAATGGCTTGAATCTCAGTCGACACTTGTAGGCAATGTATGCAGAGGGATGCTTTGCACGGGTGAGGATTGCACAAGCCAAAGGGGTGGACTGAATTGTCATAATGCACCCCCAATTGACAGTAGCGTTCAAAAGTATACAGCATTGGCAATTCATTTTATTGATTCAAAAATAAATTCTATTTTTCAAATTGAAAAACACGTTAGTCAACAGTAATTTCACAAAAAAAAAAATGATATTTACACAAATGTGACAACATATTTTTTCTGTTTCTTCTGCAATATCTTTTAACTGAAGCTTATGGATACCGCATGTCTGCATAAAATGCAATTTTTGGACCAACCTTTCGATTCTTTCAAGATATATTGGCATCCCGTCATTCCAAATATACGTTGTAGACGGTATTGAACGATATCCCAAAACGATGGGATCTGTTGTCTTGAAAAGAGGCATGCTTGGTAAAGACATAATTCAGGAATGTTAATTAAGACATTAAACCATGTTTAATGTCTTAATTTTACTTTTAATATGATAAAAAGCTGCATGATTTGATTTTTTATCACCTTATTTTTTACATAGTTGTACTACCATACTCCCATAATTAACCGGAGGTAGCTATTTTTGAAGCTCAGTAGGTATAATTTTGTAAACTGCCGGATATTTTCTATCGGTATACAAAGGTTTAATAAGCAGCTTTTTGGATTTGAATGAGTACATTTGTGATTTTTACACTAGCTTATTTTAACACTTTTATAATGAGCACTAGAATTGATTTGATACTCACGAACTCAAAACTAAAGAATATATCCGCAGAACCACCTAATACAATTTTTTATCTTAAACATTATAAAACATAAATCTTATAATTTTTTCAATATTCAGCAAATAAAGGGTGATGCCATACATTTTCACCGTTCATATACGTTGTTCTGAAACAAAATGGCAAAATTAATTGATTTAAAAAATACCTTACAAAAGTATATTTAATAAACAAACAAACTTATTACAAGCAAAAAGAAATATGTATTTGATAAAAATAAAACAAAACAATATTTATTTTATTCCCCCATCCATGCTCAATTGACACCCTTAAATGTTATCCATCGGGCGTCCGTTGATAATTTCATTGTTGCAATGAATAATTCAAGATGCAAATCGAATTCATAAACCAAAATCAACCTCTTGGATTTCACCGTGGTCCCCCCATGGGATTTTTTATGACCTCTGTGACGAGAGTGTCGTTTTATGCTAATGCAGAATTGCGTGACGAAGTAAATCGATTGTGGGAGGTTTTATTCAATGTACTCGTAACAAGTGTTTTCTTAAAACATCATTACTTTTTATGTTTGATTTTCTTTGAGTTTTGTATATTTCAAAAGAGAAAAATATATTATTAGGTCTTTTCGGTGTTAAACTATTTTTATATCAGATACTCATCAGATATATTTAAAAAACTAAACAATATATATACAATAACATCAAATGTTAGCTGCTTACAATATTCTTTCGTAATAAAACTATCAAAACTAATAAAACTATTCATTTATTATTTTTTTATCAGAAGTTATTTTTATGTAATACAATAAACTTATTTGAGTTTAACCCTATATGTATTTTAAAAAATCAGAAAAAACTAAATACATAAGCAAACTTCAGTATGCTTAAAATTATATAAGTGTTTCATTTTAGTTCAAAAAAGCATACTCATTAATTATTGTAGCTTTAAAGTATTTATTTTATTTTGAAAAATATCTTGAACAACTTCTATTGTTATTTTTACATCTCTACTATTAACTCCTTTACTTAATATGAATATTAAAAGAATACAAAATATACATATACTGGCTTCTTCAAGTCTACAGTAAGAAGATGTTTCATGTACTAGATTTCACACTACGAGTAAATGTATGTATGATATTATTTCAGTAAACATGAAATAAAATGAACAATTAATACAGGTAAAGATTTTTTAGATATTTATTTGTACACACACATTAGTTTTTTTGGTTAGGTTAATCAATAGAGTATCAACCTTTTAAGCTAAGAGTCACAAGTTTCGAGTGTGTACCTAGTAAAAATAGTGTAGGCTATTTTATATGCACTCGATATCAGGAAAAAATTCATTTGGTTTATTATTGTCAATTACTATTTGCTAAATCAAAGCAATTTTTCACTGTCCATATTTTGTGTTTTGGAACAAATATAATGAAAAAAAAGAAAGGAAATGATTACTCTAAATCAACTTACGCATAAGTTTTATTAAACATCCAATCCTGATAGTTTTTAGTGTTTGTTTTTTTTTATCAAAAGATTTTTGTGTTTTTTTAATTAATTTGTAGAATGTGTTTTAGCGAAGTAAATCTTTGACTGTACTGTTATATTTCATCGAAAAACATATTTGTTTCAAAATCAAAATCACGATACAGAATATAATTATATTATTTAGCAATCAGTGTGTCCAATTATTTGATACTTCTTATTAAAAATAATTACAAAACCTCGTGTATTTTTTTAAATTTGTTTTATAATTAGGAAATAATTTATTTGTTTCAATCTTATATACTTAAATTATCAAAATTAAAATATGAATATATGTTGCAAAGAAAAAACTCTTTATTTTAACGAAAATAATATTATAATTTGATAACAGATCACACCCACACACCCACACACGCACACACATATATATGAAAATGAGAAAAATGCGTCGAATTTAAGGTATATTAAAGAGTTTTGAGATTAAATACAATAACCAGCTAGTTTACAATTCTAAACAGTCACAAAGATGATCAGCTGTTTCCGTAAAATGGCGAATCGATTTTCACACAAGCGAACAAAGTACTTCAAGCCAAAAAATAAGTACACATTCTCCAAACCACTAGCTAGGTCGCAGAAGTATATGAAACTTGAGAACGTACGCTGACAATAGAAGAGTTCTCTGTACTCTGCGAGGTTACAGCCTACAGGAGACTCCGTCACAGGCTGCTCTCGCACCAACTGGGGCACAATGACCACTCATGTGTATTGGAACGCGGTCGATTCTTATTTAATTGTAGCAAAAATTAAATATCCTCGTTTATGAAATATTTTTACATTATACTGAGTAATGAATTGTGGATTCTTTTAAATAAATAAAAATTATATAAATAAAACTGAAAAAAGCAGATAATTAGCTGTTGTTTTGAATTGGTTTTGCACTAACGAAAGCTTCGGTTAAAAATTATTCGTAAAACTGCTTAAAATATACACGAAATAAAATAAAATCTCGGTAAATAAAATAAACATTTCAGTATTATGTATGCAGTAGTTATATTTTATAGAGAGTATTGTTATTTTTTATATGTTTGAACACTCGTATAATAAGAGAAAATAATTTTTGAATAGTATCTGTTTTACTCAAAACAATGAAAAAAGGTTTTTGTTTTTGAACAATGAATTTCTCATTTCCGGTCATTTTCTTCTTTAGCCATGTCACGCTCCTTAATCGGAGCATATGGACACCACATGCTGCTTCAATGTATATCTGTCGCTGGTCAATTTTCTTACATCCTTCCATGACATATCGACGTCCCGTAACTTCGCCAAATACGTTTTGTATATGGTGTTCAGTGGCTTCCCAATATGAAATCTAGTAGGCTTAAACAAGAAGCATGCATAGTTGAGATGAAATTTAGGCATTTTCAGCACACGATCAAGCCAAGTCCAACACTTCAATTTCACTTTGGATGTAATAATGTAAGGCTGCATAGTTCAGTCCGTTCTATTTTCTATACATAACTGTTATTCATTTTTTGTATGAAGTGACAGAAGAACTAAGTGAATTTTGAGTTCTCACATATACTTACTTGAGAATTTTAGATTTATTGCAATTATAAATATGACCTGCTTTTAGGACTAAAGATATTAAATATGCTAATAGTAAATTTCTCAAAGAGTTTGACGTTAAGAAGAAATTTCTTCAACTGTTTACTGTCGTGGACTGACAGTTCAGTGCAAAACCAACTCACTATTAAGCTCTTATACGCTATTGGTTAAATACTCAAAAATTCATACTTAATTTAATAAAAAAATAGTTTATTTCATTTAATATTACCAACTTATATCAATCAATCAATCAACAGTCTTTTATTATAATTATTTATTCTTACAATTCCCAAAAAAACTGGTCCATGTATTTTTCTACGCAGTATTGAAGAAAATTGCTATTTTTTAAAATTACTGCATGAGTAAAACATTACAAAGGGTGAACATAAAATTGAACTTCCGCAAAGGCGTCGCGACGCGTACTTGACCCGCCATTCCGCCCTGTTTCACTGCGCTTGCGCCGAACAAATAAAAATATATTATTCTCCGTACAGTGCCATTGTCTGCCCATTGTTGTCTTGTTTTGGTATCTGTGTGACATTGACATAGAAAATCGTTTGAATGTGCTCAGTTCATATTATTATTATTATTGTTGTCAGGCATCGAGCTTCGAATCATTTCTTATCGAACGATTGTCACCGATTGAAAACAGCTGTTGTAAAGTCATTGTTATATAAATACTCGTATTGTATTATACTTAGCAAAATATATAAGTATACCTTATCGAAAAAAATCTGCAATCAATATAAAATCAAAAGAATTAAAAAAAAAAAAAAGCACTATTTTTATGAGTGCGACTAACAAAAATGCATATATATCGACCCTATTTAGGCAAGTGCTTTTATTTGAGAATCACAATGTAGACAACTTAATACGTGATCTGTCAAAATAAATTAAGCCAAAATGTCGAATTATTATTGAAATAATAATTCGGCATATATGAAGCTTTAGATTTTGAAAAAAGGACAGCTTACTAAGTTTGTGTGGAAAGGAAAAGGCATTAACCATCAGTTTTAATGATTTTCTTTTATTAACTGTTTTAATTATCAGATTAAGAAAATGAAACATTAATTTAATGGTTATCATGCATTTCAAGTTTGTTTTAATGTGACTTTCACTAAATAACATTAAAAAACGTTTTTTGTGCCTCCTCTAAAAAATTTTCTATGAAGGTTAATCATTTTGTATAAAAACGGTTAATATTTAAATATACAATGGCAATGTACGTAATATTTTCATAATTTAGTAGTTAAAACCTCTTCATGATATAATCATCTGCATATTTTTCTAAAATACATGAAACTTTAATAAAAAATTTATCAATATAACATTTTTTATTAAAAAAATAATAAATTTATCTTTATCAATAAAGAACAAAAATAACTAAGTTATTGACAATATTCTAGTGGTCAATTGCCTATGACTGGTTTTTTATGTGGTAAAACATATTTTTCAATTTTTAAAACGATTGATAATTTAGTCACAGATTAACAAAACTTTTCAGTTATTTTTTTAGTTTAATATGTTTTTATTGAAACTTATACTGGAACTTTATTTATCATTTTTTTATGACCAATATAGGTTAAGTGAACCGCCATTGCTAATTAATGTAGAAAATCATTTTTTTTAATAAAAAAGTATTTAACTAAAAACAGATCAGTTAAAAATATATATTTTAATGGTGGTTTCATAACAAAACAAAATTAATTTAAAGGAAAAATAAAAAGTAAACATAAACAACCAATACTTAAAAACCAATGTTTTACATCATGAAATTTGCTAATATATAATTATTTATTGGAATAGTAACAGTAAGGTTTATTAGTCGAATATTATATATCAAAAGAAACTGTGGTTATTGATTATTTTACAGAATAAAAGCTCTTTGTTACATGAACTAATTATTAGAAGGGAATAATAAACATTTCAGTTTTTTAACACTTTTGTAAGCAACAATACTTTTGCAACTGAACACACATTGTTATAGGTCATAGAACCTTAACAATTGTATTTGAAAAGTTATCCGATGATGAAATACGATCACATTGTAGCAAAAGAATTCTTTTGTGCCTACTCAGTAATACAATAACAGTCAACAGGTGTTTTATATAATATATTAATTGTAATAATATTGCAACATTGTGTGTGTAGATTTGTTTTTAAGCTTGCATAGCTACTCACTGATCGATATATGAAATAAAATAGAACTTCGCTATAAATATATCATTTCTTTACATATTTAAACCATAGCTTTTAATAAATGGTGCTACAATCAAGTACATTTGTTCATCTATTTAGTGAAACCTTTTTACGAAAGTGTGTTGTTATGATAATAAAAAAATCTTCAAAACTGTCAATGTTTTAGGTTTAAAATATTGTTTATATAGATAATAGACATTCAACCCATTGGCCGCCCTAGAATAAAATGAGTGTATAACGTCACTAGAGATATAAAAATGATAAGTATGAATGATTGGAAAGAGAGAAAGATTACGCTGTCGGTCATAAATCAGAGTGAATTTTATTTATTTTAAATATTTCATGTACTCATACATATAATCGATACACAGATCAAAAAAAGTAATTTGACTTACGGAATTTCGACGCCCGGACAACTTTTTAGAGATGAATTAATTTTGTGAATCGATGGATATGTGAAGAAGGGTAATGAAATTATACGTATTATATCACAATAGTCAACGTAAGTGAACATTACAAAAGAATCATTTTGATGACTTTACTCAAATGAATAGTCCTTTATAATATAAAAACAACAATTTTCAGAATTATAAACGTTTACCAATTAAATGAAATTTATAAACTTACACTGAGTGAATTTAGCATACTGATGGTGTTTCTCTATGGTTGATACCTTATGGAGTCTCAAAATAGCTGTTTACTGAGCTTCCAAAATAGAGTATTGAGAGTATTGAGAGTGCGATGCTATGACTATATGTAAAATGAGGTGATAAGAAAACGGACCATGCAGCTTTTCATCACATTCAAAGTGAAGATGAGATGTTGAACTTAGCTTGGCTACATGCTGAAAATGCTTAAATACCATATACAGGATATAGTTGGTGAAGTTACAAGACGCTTGCATGACATAGGAGGATTCAAAAAGTCTAGCCAACAGCAGAAAAATATGGAGACAATATGTGGTGTCCAAATGGTCTGGCTGAGGGGTGTGACATGAATTAAAAAGAAGTTAATTTTAGTTACAACCTCCTACACGGAGATAATAATTAATTATTGCAAAATGTATTAATAACGAAAAGGACTTTTCATCTTCTCACCATATCTAAAGTGAATATGACACCATCTTTATGACACATCCAGGACATGAATTACAGATTTCTAAAGTAAATCTCATTTAAAGTCTCTTTTATAAGTAAACTGGATATTGATATCTTATGAAACTATTTTATATAATATATGAAGTGAATATATTTTATATTTAGTATGCCAACATAGCCTAAAATATGCAAGACGATTAAACAACAATAAACATCCATATTTCAATGAATTACAGACAAAAAATAAATAAATAGAGACCGATCAACCAAATAACATTGTCTGTGATACTTGTATATTTAATAATATTGGAATAAAAATTCACACTACAAATGTTGAACTTTAGAAAATTGGTTATTATTTTTTTGCTTGAGCAACTGTGTCTATTGTGTATGGTTTCTAATTTTCATTTTAACGTGTTTTTTTTCCTATTCTTCTATTTTTTTCTTCATTAATACAATATTAACTTTCTATTTAAATGCCATTGATATATTAGATCCAAAATCATATTTTATAGAAACTATTTTGCTGTAACCTGAGAGTAAAATAACGGCCGGCAATATATATGAAACAATAGATTTAGTAACAAAATAAACGCCCCGAATAAATAATCATTCCCAGCAACTTGTGTTGTGCAAAGAGTTAACGAAGGTTTGCACGCGGTGGTGGCGAGAGGTGGTGGAAAATGGAAACACCGCAATAAAGAAAAGCCCAGGATGAGAAAAAAGAAGTGAAAAAACCGCGAGTGAAACAATAAATCAGCGTGATAAATTGGGCAAAGTGGTGTGAAAATTTCTCACAATTTCTCGCCCGTTATTAGCAATCTCCTACAATGAGAATGCTGGAGCGAAGAAAAGAAACAAAACGAAGGAGCAGACATCTATTTGTATCTACTTATATTTGTTGCTCTACTAATACTATTTATTAATAAATTAGTTTTGCAGTTTAATATTCATATAAAACTAATTATATAGAAACATATATTATACAAATGCAATATTTTATAAAGGAGGCTTCCACGTTAATACTTATATTTTTTAATTAAATCAATCATATTAATTTATTAAAAGTTTGAAATATTATACAGTTTTACATTTCAATGATTCAATACGATATTTCGCAAACAAATTAATAACATAAAGAAGTTAGACGAATTTTCAGTTTGCTTCAAAGAATTATATAAAAACGTGTTTTCGTTATTACTTTTGATAAGAGTGTTCTTACTAAATTTTCCATTATTATATAATCGAAAATAAAACGTTGATTATCGGTTAATTACGTAATATTTATTCGGTAACACACAGTATGAAAATTGCGTTTCCTTGTCAAATATAAATGATTATGGATGAAATTTGACAAGGAAATGTCTTTTAGTTATTATAATTAATCATCATATTTATTGCTATGTTATAAGCAATAGTCCTAAATCTTACTATTTATTGTAAATAACTAATTTTCCATAAATTAAGTTTATAAAACCAATATTTTCATATGAGAGTATTTTAAAAATTGATTCATTATATTGATGGAAATATTTAAACCATTTTCTGAGTATTTTTTTTTTATTATTCAATAAATAAACATATATATACAGAATTGTCACTATTTAGTATAAAAAAATGTTCAATCAAGTTTAATATATCTATAGTATATATGTTTTTAAGTTTTCATTTACAGATCCATTGGTAATTTTGTTTGCGGTCAAGCATTGGTGAAAAGTTGTTATATATTTATTTAATCTCTTTTTTTAACATATTATGAACATTACAAACTATAAATTTAATACGAGTATGTTCATAATATGAAAATATAAAAAAAAAGTTTAGGTATAAAACTAAATGAGGGGTGTGGTGTAAAATGTTGGTAACATACAATGAGACAGTTCTCTAATAATCGTAGTTGAAAGTTTTTTACCTATTAAAATACTCGTATATACTGAAAAAGTATGTTGGGCATTTTCAAGGCACCTATAGATTTTTCAAAAAAAAAATATTTGAATGAGGAGTGTAAAATAGTTAATAAATAGGCTAATAATTCTACCTAAGTGTGGGTTATCAACTTTATAGACCACACCCCTCAAATAAAAACAACAAATAATTAATATTGGAGGTAAAAATATACAAAAATTATATAATATATTATAAAAATTATATATTTGAGGAAGTCTACCGATCGAGCCTAACAGATTTTATTATTGAAAATTAATTCAAGGAAAGAATCCATTTAAGTTCAAACTCACTCATATGAAAGATATCGATATCCCAGACAATTATATTGAATATAGTAATGACTATATACGGCAATGGCCCTACGTGTTGGCACAACTACTGACAGGTTAGTTCTACACTTTGGAATGAAAAAAACTGATGTTCTGAAACTGATATTGTATGTAACAACATAGGTCGTTTATTAAAACAAAAGTAGTTGAAAAAGTTGTTGTACAATATATGTATATAAAATTAGACTGTTTATTGATTTTGATGGCTCATAATTTCAAACGATACGGACATTTATATTCAAATATATCATAATTAACCTGTCCAGGAGTAATTAAAAGTTGCTTTGAAGAAGAAAATGCGTATGTATGCATCAAGCACCAAGCAATAAAATACTTGTATCTATTATGTATGCACCAAATAAATATTATACCAATTTGCATACATTTAATAAAATTAAAAATTTAAAGCATAATTAATAAAAAACTTTAATACAATTAGTTAACCGATATTTAAAAAAACTCACCCTTTAGAGGTTAAGAATATTTCTTTAAAATATGATTGCAATACGTTAAAGATATAATTGATCACCAATTCTTTGTTTAAATTCATAACGTCAATAAAACAACTAAAATTCTAGCTAGTAGTCAGTTACCTGTGATGATTTTAAAAATCCTCGTCATCAGTATAATAATATTTTATCATATCATAGATAATTATATCAACATAAATGTTGTTTTCAATGACAGTGAAAGAGAAATAAATTGATTGCTTATCCTTTATCAAAAAGTTATAAGTGGAAAAGCAATAGTATTTCTCAGAAAATAAAAATGTTTGAACTTTTCATATATATTGATACTACGTACTAAAGAATAAATAGATCACTCACATGTTTACAACATAACAAGCGTATAGCCTTAGCCTACGAGCAAATCACAAAGACTTCCTCCATATAATAAAGAGTAGAAGATACGAACCAACCCCAAAGCAGTGCGACCAGCAGGGTACTAATTGATATGTTTGACTGAATAAAATAGTCATAAATACGAGTATTTAAGAAAGTTATTTGTGAAATGTATAATATGACTTTTGTTTAATTTAATAAAAAATATAAAAGTTTTTTTTTAATTACGTATTGTAAAATATCGTTTTCATCATTTTGTTGTACGCTTTATAAACAAACGCGGTAATAATGTATTGTGTGATGATTATTATTTAAAAAAAATACTGTCAAAACTTTAAAACCTAAAGATTCTTAACTTGACTGTCTGTACTTGTATAATCTGTCATTTTTTTATATATAAAGATTTTTCACATTAAATAATACAACTTACATTTATTCGTTAAATTAATATTCTATTTTTTATTATACACAATAAGTAATGTAATTTAATGGTGTGTTAATTTTATTTGATTTTTTGTTTCAAACTATATTGTATGAGATAAAATGTAAATACAGTATGAGAATTCTGTATTATACGATAAAAACCAAAAACTGTTTTAGAACACGCGAGCAACACTATTTTTATTGTAATGCATGTTTTAACTCCACCATAGAACGTCAAAAGATCACTCAATGTATTTTTGTGTAAACTTTATCGGTTGTTTTTAATATTCTTTATATTTAGCCAAAACCTATCATGATAGATTTATTTGTGATTTATTGGTAATATATGGTGATTTATGGTTTCCATGATAAATTAGTGCATAGAGCAACCGAAAGTCGTAGATTCAAATCCTGTCCTGGTTTAAAAAGCTTTTTAAAAATCAATTCATTTAAATATGTAACCAAGGCCACTGTTACGTTAGAAAAACATAATAAAAAAATCTTCTATCTATGAAAGTTCTATATTTCGAAGCGGATATAAAATCCAAACTTTTTACATTCAAATTTTAAGTCAAAAATGATGTTACTAGAGACTTATTTTATAAAAATAAATATACTATATGATATATAAAATAATAAAATTACAAAAAAATATATAAATGAGAAATCTTCAATGACTTTTATATTATTTTAATCGTATTATAAATTTTAAATTATCATTTAATATAGCGTTTTATCCATCATTACTTGCTGCATCTAATACTTTTGTCAGCAAACGCTTAGCCTCTTTCTATAAAGAATACTTGCTTTTTCATATTAGTAATTACATTAAAAGACTTGAATTATATTTTTCCCTTGCCTTAATAGTGTTTATGTACTGCCATGTGTACGATATTTGAATATGACAGCAGGTAGCTAATATACCCCCACATGAGTATAGACCTGACAGACATCAAAAGATTTCTTCCATCGTGCGTCACATTAGGTATTCAAGACTTTCTTTGTGAGCGAAAACTTATGCTTAGTTAAGTAGAGAAGAAGCTTTCTCGCTTAACTTTTAACTTGGAAGCAACAGCGTGTAGTCATTTGCAAAGTTTTCTTAAGTTTATTGCCTCACCTTGTGCCGTAGCGAGCATCTTCGTAGAGGCGTAGTATTATTCCGTAGCTAAATTTTATATCGTAGATATATGTTGTTGCTATAGTATACGTGAAAACTTTATTTCATGGCATTAAACAACTTCTATTTGTATTATCTATATTGAACTAAAATATATAATTTTGTATCTGAAAATTAACAAGTGTTAAATGCTTAACTACGAGATATAAATATTGCTGAATTATTAGCCAGATTTAATGAATATTATTGTTATTATTAAAAACCGCATTTTATATATTCATTGAAATAACGCATGTTGAATTTCGGCGTAAAAAACGTTGCGTAGTTAATGGAAAACCCCTTACCAGATATTTTTTTTTTGATAATAAAGCAGTTCTAATGTTTTCATTACGTAAAAAAAGTTTTATTATAGAAGTCGATCATATATATTTCTAAATTTAATCAATAAAATTATATGTTTAAAATAATTACTAACTGTAAAAAAATATTATATACACTTTTTTATAACATTATTATAAATAAAACAACTTTACAATCACGATAACTGTATTTTTTTTTAAATTATTATAAATATTAAATGAGTACTTATTATCATTTCAGCAATCATTAATGCCAATGGTACATACACAATTCAGCCTTGCAATGGTAAGATTGAAACACTTAGAAAACGATTATAATCAAATGATATTCTTCTGGATAAGACCAAAAGCGTTTGTTTATTAATTTTTATTGAAATGTTGGCGTATTGTGCTAAATATATACTGCCGTTATAACTTAATAATAATAATAAATTTCAATGTTTAAAGAATTTTTTATATACTTTTTCTTCTTAAACCATATCACGCCCCTTAGTCGGAGCGTATAAATATCACACATTGCTTCCACGAACCCCTGTTGCTGGTCAGTTTTCTTGCATCCTCCAATGTCATGCCAGCGTCCCGTAACTCTGCCGAATATATCCTATGTATGGTATTTAACGGCCTCCCGGGACGATAGAATCCGGTTGAGATGCAATTTAAGCATTTTCAGTACATAATTAATCCAACATCTCATCTTCACTTTGGATGTGATATGAGCCTGCATGGTCCTTTTGACGTATAATTATACCACCGTATTTCCATAATTAAACACAAGATGTATTTTTGAAGCTGAGTAAACGGTTGATGTTCATGGTTGACGGTTACTTCGCAATGTATGGCAGCTACCATAGACCAGCAATTTCAATTTTTTTCAGATAAAACCATATAAGAAGTTTAATTCAATGAATTATATCAAAGTGATCTTAGAATTTTTCGTAGGTGAGTGGATAGTGCATCCGATTTACAAGCCAAAGGTCTAGGGTTTGAATCCGGTAGCTCGAAAAAATTGCAAGAGTTTTTCTTATGCATTTGAAACCAGGACATGGACCAACTTTCTTGAACTAATTAATAGCTAGCAGGTATTACTCATAAAAAACTGTCAAAAGAATCTTCCCACTGAAGATTCATATATTTTGTTTCAGAGCCGACATGGTAAAAAGAAAATCTTAGAATATTTAAGAAATCAAATGTTTAAATTTGGGACGTTCTCATATTTATTTTTAAAAGTATGTTATAACTGCGTACGTAAATATTGTTTTTATATATATATTTATATATATTTTGGTAGTTAAATTATTTTTATTAATCTCTAAAAATATGTTTTGTACTTCTTTAGTTGTAATAAAATACATTGATTGTGACAGTATAATTAAACAACTTTTAAAATTAATAACATTAGTTCTATAGAAAAAAATGTTCTAAATAGCCCCCTATAGAATTAATCGTTGACTTCAATTCCAAAGCCTGCTATTAAAACATTAGAAATAAGCTCATCTTCTCTTATTTTTGCAACAGCCTTCATATAACCACCTCACGATGGCGCTAGGTGTTATTTATGATTTATGATAGGTGTTTTCACATCTCCTTACACCTATTTATCATTTCCACTCGCTTTTTTTCAATCTCGTTGCTGTAATGTTTCTCTTTTACTGTAGCACCTTACAAATCCTCCTTTATAGCGCCTGCAAATCTTTTTAGGCTTCCTCTCACTGTGATACTGCGCCTTGTGTTAGGGATGCGACAATGTATGAAATTAGCTCAAGTAAGCTTTGAGAATTTTAAAATATCATTGTCGTGTTGCTTAGTATACACGAAAATAAATAAAAGTTTATAAGTGTGTAGAATATTGATTTTACATTTTCACTGTTCACGTTACCATTAAACCACAATAATTTGATTGTATTGTAAGTCCCTAAAATGATGACTCTTGTATGATTATATTATATTTGCTGAAAACTGTTCAATTACCTAACAATGTTTGTAGTATTGGACTCTTACGTAACTTATTGTATAAACATTTTATTTATAAATCGTCATAAAGAAACTCTATTCGTTGAATGTCAATGTAACTTATTTATTTGCTTACTTAAATCTTGCATTGCAATCCATTCAGCTCCATGGCTGACTGCACAACCTCTCTCTCTTTAGTCATTCACATCAACATTTACAAATCTCTTATTACGATCACGTTATCTACCCTGAGGCGCCCAATGAAACGAATTCCTGCTAGAGTTCCTTCAAACACCTTCTTCTATAGACTCCTTAGTTTTTTTTTGACTGGTCCAAATATTACTCGGAGTATTTTGTTTTCAAATACCTGCATGGTCTTTTCTTGTTTCTCCATCAGGCTCCAAGTTTCATATCCAAACAGAACTATAAGTTTCACGGTTACGTGTAACACATTAGTTATTGTAAGATATCTATGATTTTCTCACATTATAAACCAATGCTTCTAAAGCAATTTGATTTACGTTTATTCTGTATTGTTTTATTTGTGCTTTACTTAAATGAAAAAATATTGAAGTATTTAACTAGCTAATAAAAATGAAATAAACAATTTTTAATGGTCTACAATCGATAGTTGAAAATTGTCTACTCAGTGTATTTTATGGAACTCTAAACTAATGATATTTATCTAAAGGACACAAAAAAATACCAGCATTAAAAATTTAAGCACCTTTTTGCAGTATTCATGAATTTGATCTGAACATTAAACTCTCCAAGAGTAGGTTTTTTAATCACGGTTGCATAATTGGGTAAAAGTTTTTTTCATTAATCTAGCTTTAATTTTTGAATTTTATAAAAAGTGCTGCAACACTATTGTTGTACAAGATAATTTTTATTGTATGCATACATAATATGAACGATTATAAGTGGTGTTTGACATACATATACGTCTATACTTCTTCAAAGTGAATTTTGAGCGAACGTATATGCACCTCCATACTCCTAGACTGGTTATTAAAAAATCTAGCGTCTAAATATTATAAGTGACTTCAAAGAACTGTAATTTAAGTTATGTTTTTATATTAATTATACCAGTACAATAAATGGCATAACGAAAAAAGAAAATTAAAATTAATCAATATTTTAGTAGGATAAGTTTTAAAACAATTCTGCGCATCAACCCTAGCCTAAAGCTTCTCACTTTGTTATGTCGTTGGCTTGTTCCTTAGCACCTACGAGTATATACAATAATAATACGTTTCTCTGAAAATTTTGTTCTACGTCAGGTGAAGATTTTTGCATTTTATCACACTTTACGCTTTCTTATATTATTTTATGCACGCAGCGCGTAGTGTCGGGAAAATTTAGGAAACAGAAATTTTTCCTCAAATGCTAAATTCAGATAACTTTTTGAGCTTATTTCGTAAGCTCCGACAAGGAAGACAAATTTCTAGGAAAATTTTTTAGCCGTAGGTTTTTTATGTTTGTTTTTTTCTTTTACAAATTTTCGTAATATTATCTATCAAATGTCACATATTTTTTGGAAAAATATTTTGTTTTAACTTTGAGACATCTTAATATAAAATTACCAATTATTGATTTCCTTATATTGCCCCTTTTTAGGTAAAAGGGCATAACCCTCAGTTTTATGAAAAGTGCTTTTATTTGAGAATCACAATATATACAACCAAATACACGTTCTCTTAAAAGGAATATGCCGAATTAGTATCGAAATTCAGATTTAGATTTAAAAAAAGAACAACCTATTTAGTTTGTATGGAAAAGAAAAAAGCATTAAACTTCAATTTTAATAATTTTTCTTTTATAAATTTCCTAATTATTAGATCACGAAATAGAAACACTAAATTATTGGTCATCATTTACTTCAAGTTTGTGTTAATGTGACTGACTAAAAATAATTAATACACGTTTTTTGTGCCTTCTGTAAAAAAAAATCTGTGAGGATTACTCCCTTTTACCTAAACACGTTCGAAAAACAAACAACTTACAGTTATATTGCCTAAAATATGCATTTAGTACATTCAATTATTAAAAAAGTTTAATATAAGCTACATTTTCAAAAATTTATACATTTTTAATTATTAATAAATAGAATAAACGTTAAACTTGCATAATCTGTTCAAATGTTGTAAAAATCAGAATAAATTTTAAATTAAAAAACAAACAACCTAAAGAAAAAATACTTAAAATTATTTTTATATAATTAATAATGCTGCTTTGTGGTAGCAAATCATAACATCTTATGAAGTATCAATCAAAATCGTATTGTATTGAACTTTGAGAAAATATGCTTGTGCAAATGATAGGGGTGCGATAGTAAGTCACTTTTTTAGGTGAATAGATAGCGCACCCGACTTACAACCTATGACTCCCGGGTTCAAAACTCATAGCTAGTAAAAATTAACCATACTAACTAAAAAAGACCGACTAAAAAGCGGAAATGTCATATTCTTTCTACTGAAGATTCTATTAAGGTCCAATATCCTGTTGAAGTAAACGACATTTTAGGTTCAAATTGTGAGCCCGATAAATACAATTTTAATTTTCACGTTATGAAGATCCCATATGCTCCATCTTAGAGTATATATATAGAATTTTAAATATATATATATACTTGGACCTGTCAAATAAAGTCAAGGATTTGACATCCGTTTTAATGCCGAGCGCCGTAAGCAATTTAGCCCCAACATAATGAATGTCTTGAGGGAAAAGAGACTCAGATGAGCAAATAATGTTGTAAGGTATGATGAATTTAGAGTTCCTAAGATGGTGTTTGAAAAAACTTCAGTAGCACTTCGCCTGTTGGCTACCTCAAAATAAGATGGGCAAATAACATTTTTTTTTCTCACCACTTACCCGCCAGTATTTTCATCTGCGATTGTGCGCGGCCGCCTTCTTGACACTACACCAAAGAATCTTTGATTTAAATGCCTAATTTTATCTTAACTACTCTCATACTAGAGCTGTATGGGATGGTATCACCATGCAAAGAAATTTATTTAAGTTAACTATCTCATTGCCTCATAGCTACTACTTAGTGGCATGAAGTGCCCTGTACACCCGGTGTGTCGAATACTCAATCAGTCTGGCCGTCCAAGCCTGAGTCCA
>JAPMAE010002164.1:0-17736 GCA_036584705.1 Rhyacophila sp. 25_7 | reverse complement strand
ATAACGCAGTAAGAGTCTTCAACTACAGATGGCAGCGATAATATTTAATTTATGTGACAAGGAACTTGTCGTGTAGAGCGATGACGCTTAACGATAACAAAGAACGAATGAATTCGGTTCCCGCAGATAAGTGCTAGTGCACTCAATGACGAAATATTTCATTTCCCACAGGTCGAGTGTTAAATGACCCATGTGTTGTATTTCATAAACTTATTTTTCATATCATAAAAGAGAGAACAGACAATCGAAAATATTTTTAAAAAAATGTTTGAATACCTATTGTCGAATTTATAAAAACAAATATTTCCATGTAGACATTGGCAGAATGTAATTTTTCTCCCGCATCGTTTACCCGTGTATGACTCATAACAGTCTTTTTACCACGTCGCTCCACTTTCCAAATCACGCCACTGATTTAGTGACCAACCGTGTAGTATTAAAAAAAATAATGAACAAAATTTGACACACTCAAAAAGGTTCTCCATCACCGGTCTGTAGAGAGGAACGTATAAATGAAGCTCACGTTTTACTTTTTGTATTAGTTTAAATGTTGTAACAGTCGAAACTAGTCTTGAATGTTTGAAAATATATTTTGCAGAAATATGTATAAAGACTGTGTTATTATTTCAATCATATTTTTGTGTATGATTTGTTCTCTTGATGAAAATTCATAGTGGTTATCAAAAAAAATCTGATGCTTGTGGCATGATTTGTTTACTTTTTTTTGTGTATATTTTATGTGTTAAATGTTTTCTCCCTTACTGTGAAAAATGTATATATTAAAAATATCTGCAAAAGAAATTTTCTATAATGTGTATAGGGAATATTTTTTATTGATAATAGTTATGATATATTGTAGGTTGTATTGAGTTTAATTTAGTCCAGATTTTTCACAAGACTAATGTAATGTTTTTTTTTTTTTTTGAATTGATTTATAATACATGTACCATCATAGATTGTGAAAAGTGATCGCTTAATGATAATATAGGGTCGTTTTCATATTGCAAATCATTTTGATGTAATAGTCGCGTAGGAAGGAACTGATTTACAGCCACTTAGTAGATTTTAAATTATATTTTAACTGCTTCCCGGTCAAGTATGCTAATGAAATGTGTACAAAAACTGTGATATTTATGGAAATCTAGCAAATATGCTTGATGTTATATCTTAAGAAAAAGACATGAGAAAAACATGACAGACAACACACAAACAAGTCTCATTTTGATTGACGATTGTAGTTAAATCCGTTGTCTATTTAATTAAACTGAAATTTAACGTGAACACAAAAACAAGTTTTGTATACAGTTTATATTGTTATGTTTGGAGAGCTCTTTTTTTTCTTTTCATTATAAACAAATTTGTTTTATTTGGAACAGATTTTTTGATACATATTTGACCAGAATGTGTTTTATGTTTGTAAAAACCACATCACTAGATAGAACTGATTCTTTTAATATCAATGTCGGTAAATTTCAGATCAGTTCCTTCCCGCTGAATTACACTTGATTTCGCATTTTGTTTCAGTTCGTTTATATTTTATGTACAAAACCTACAAATATCATTGTTTAAGAAAAATGTGATGACAACTTTTGCTGTCCAATTGTATAATTTTTGTTACACCTCTATTACGAGGCTTCAAATATTTTTTAAGGATCGCTTCGAGTTGTTAATGAATAATGTAGGAATTAATATTTTAATTTAATGTCATTATTGTTTACCTGTAGACCAAAAATACCACATCACTATATATACATATATAAATATATATATGAATGTTAATGGTAAAATGATTAAATTCTCAACTATTTAATATTTACAAATTTTGTGTGCTTATAAGATTTACACTCGAGTTAGTTCCTAAACAATTTATTATTACACCATTTTGTTGTAATGTGTCAATTGGCAGAATTGATCCTCCTAAGCCCATATTGAAACACGATTCAGTTTGGGTACATAAGTAGAATATAATTATTGTGATTTAAAATGGTTGTTATGCATATTTATTTTCTTCTCATTTATCAGTTAAGTACAAAACCTTGAATTAGGGGTTTTTTTTTTTTTACTGAATTTATACATAATTTTATTATTTTTGGCACATTTCTCCACGGAATGAAACATGTGTTATATTTAATTTCATTCTGTCATTTTCATGTCTCTTCTTTCTGTTAATTCTGGTGAAAGCTGTTGTATTAAAAATTTTACACAGTTTAATATAACTATTTCATTGTTATTCTTGAATTCTTAAAATAAACTCTCTGGAAATAAGCATACACGACTGCGTTATTTATTTTAGCGCATCCATATAATGTTTAATTATATTTTCATATCTCTTTTGATCTAAATAGAAGGTGATGTTTCATGTTTTTTTTTTTTTTTAATAAAACCTTTTTCATTTTTATATTTGGATAATAATGTCATATAAAATGATGTCTGGTGTTTTCGATTTAACTACCAAGATAGATTTACTAATATTTCAACTAAAACGATGCGTTCTTTTCCAGTTTTCTTTATTTGGGTCTATACTAGTGGTTTTTAAGATGGTTTCTCCCACAGTCGCGTTTAGTGCTTCCAAAATCATCCATTAAAAAATAAGCTTCTGCTGTCAACTTAAAATAGTCAAAAATTTAAATAATACTGTGTTACAAGTGTGTACATAGCTTGAAATTTGAATATCCTATAGCAGTGTTTTTCAACTCAAAATCAAATAAAAAAAAGTTTTTAGTATGTTTTATTTAAAGCAGCCATCAATTTTATTTTTTGGAATTCGACAACTATAAAATTATCATAGGGGATTTGTGATTTCAAACGTGTTGAAGTGGAGCATGATATTAGGTTGAGAAACACTGTCCTATAATATTGAAAAAAAAATCATTTAATTATTTTCCTGAAAGAGCAGGCATGTAGAGCCCATTTATGCTTTTCGAAAGATTATTTCAATAAATATTTAATTATACCCACTACATTTAAACAGTAGTGGAAGACACATGTACTCGTATGTGTATTTCATAAAAATAGTTAACTATTCCAATAAACTGATTTCAATTATTACTATGTGATTTCATAAAACTTTAAAAAGAACCCCCATGGGTATTGAAATTGCTGTTTGTTTTATGCGGCTGCATCTAAAAGTCACTGGTATATTATATATTTACCATAATTTTAAAATTTCGATTCTTTTGCTATTGTTTAAATTTATTAAAACTGTACTGAATATTCTCCCATATATAATAAATCATATTTTGAAACCATTGTTTTATTTATTATCTGTATATAATTATCTTCTTCACTTCTGTCTCCCCAATCCAGATTTCCCGATGACTAGCGGTAGACAGGACACGGGGAGCATTGATAAGTTTAGATACCTGGGAGTGCACATCACCAGAGATGGCACTTCGCCAAGAGAGCTTGCTATCCGAATGGAACTTGCTGGAGCAACCTTCAACTCCATGCAAGATGTCTGGAATTCAAAGCTGTACTCTATCAAAACCAAATGTCACCTATTCATGAAGGTGCTGCTCTATGATAGCGAATCATATCACCTTACAAAATCTCAAAATAAAGAGCATACTCAAGTTCAAAAACTGAATGATGCTTGTAGTGAATTCTTGACTTACATTGCCAACAAGTTTTATTGAGAGAACTCACCGCTCACATGTTTGCACAATGCAGCTACTGTGCAATTTAGGTGTATTTGATAATTTAAATTTTATTTTATAAATTTACCAACCATAATACACTGTAAATTGTAATATTCTGTGAAATGAAAAAAAAAATTCCGCATAATCACCAAATTATTATGACTCACCTTCTAAGAGGTTTTATATCATTATATGTATATCCTCTTTCATCAATGTAGTCCAGTTAAGTTTCAACAGAAGTCAGAGCCATCTTGCAACTAATGTAATTGGTACTATCTTCATTACTTGTATTCTCACCTACATTTCCTATCTCTTCTATTCGAGTAACAATACGATACGCGCATCACTCATGTATTGAAAACCAAGATCATTTGAATTGGGATTAAATTGGTCCTTGATATTTCAGATAAATCATTCGCCTTAGTCTACTTAGAATCCAATAAATCTATTGCAACATCAGGAAGTATTTTCCCCCAAGATTTAATAAGTGCTATCGGCTTTATTTTTGATCAAGGCTTGTAGTATTATTCAATGCATAGCATCCAATATTGTCAATTTTTTTTCCAGCTATCATTGAACTCCTCATTTTTCTCGGAAAATTAATAAGACCATCACAGTAAAACTGCTTCATTGATATTAACACCTTCATTCACGGATTCAATTAAAGATTTAATATTACGTGGTAAATTTCAGAAGTCATTTTTCCAAATTTCAGAATATATATGCATTTTCAGCAGCAAATAAGAAAAGAAATTTGAAATTGATTTAAAACAATATCATTTTTCATACACGGATAATCGTATTGTGATAATAATGTTGTAATCGTAAACAACAGCACTCAAGCGATAAATCATCCAGATTCTCAAGCATTACGAAGCATAACTACGAAAGTTATTGTAATGCGTTACATATGCCAACTGTCAATACTAACTAATAATAAAAAACAACTTATTTAAGATAATAAATTTATTCTATAAAAAAGAATGAATGTACAAAAATTCAATTAGTCTGATGAATAAGGTATGGCTATTCTAAATAAATTTTAAATGAGACAACATTGTAGAAGCTGCCTAAACAACCGTTTCTACTCCATCGATTGCACAAACTGGTGATGTCATGGATTTTTTGCGATTTATTATGTCAACATTGCAAAATCAGTGTCTCTAATTTTTTTTTAATGAATTGACAATTGGCTTGAGTGCTGGATTGTTTAGTTTTGTAATCATTTGTGCCTGGGATAGGCCATAAAATATCATATTAGTTAAATGGTTTTAGTTCATAATTGCTGGCAGCTTGTGAACAATAAGTATTAATAATATTAAGAGTTGTGAGCAGTTAATGTCGCCTAATTGAGGGATGTGGTGTAGAAAGCTGGTAACCCACATTTAGGTAGAATTACATTTTATTTGACTTTTAGCATATTTATTAGCCATTTTACGCTTCCTTATTTAATTTTTTTTTTCTTTTGAAAAATCCAGATGTCTAAAAAGAAATCTTAGTAACCCCTCATTACTACATAACTTACTATTTCGGTATATTTTTAAATAAGTAAGAAACTTTCAACTGCAATTATTGCAGAACTATCTCATTGTGGATTACCAATTTTTTACACCACACCCCTCAATTATTCAATTCCTACCCAAAAAAAAACTGACTTTCTCCAGAGCTAACTAATTAATTTTAAAATTACACAGATTTATATACTAATAATTCGGAATTCGCAATGAAATTTTCGAAATTATATTTATGGGAATGAATTTCGGAAATCTAAGATTCGAATTCCATATATATATTATCTTAAATCCACGTGAACCAAAAATGATAGCCTGAATATAATATAAAAACCCGGAAAGCAATCAGATAAACATACAGTTGGTTAATGATCTTGTAAATAATCATATTTATTAGCGGAAGAGAGATAGAAATTCTATCACAGAAGAATTGAGGAATTTCAAAATACGCAAGGATATAACAACCATAACTAATAATAAAGACTAAAACAGTTTTTGGTTCTACTGAACATTTAATATTTTATACTTGCATTCTTCGCAGGTATTGATGATTTCCTGTAAAATAGACGAAATAAAAAATATCTAAATGCTTTAAAAGTTTATTTTTTTATATACTTGCAAATTATAAAATAAAAAAATAACAATTTGTAGTAATTACCTACTAAGATATACTGAGAATGTTAACATTTTTTTTATACATATAAATTAATAATTGTCCTTGTGACTGACAGTGACAACTCAGGGTTAAAATATTTTTATTCTTTAAGACAAAGCGGTTCTAAGAATTCAATCAAAATAAAAATATTTGTAGTAAATACATACAAATCTAACAAACAGTTTTTCATTAATAAACCACATTTGGATCAATTCAATTTTATTTTAAATGTTAATAGACAATTTCAGTTATTTTATGGTATACTAAATATTTTCTGAAGATATCCGTGATGTATAAATAAATAATACATATATACATGCAAATATTAATGGCCTTTAATGAAGATACCACACAGATAATAAGTATATAGTCCTTGCTTTATCAGGCCCATCATACATACACATATGAACCTTCAAGAGGTACGAGTATCTACAAAGCATCTTTACTAAAAGGTCTAACCCAGAATCAGCAGAACATTAGGAATATACTAAATTAATAATTTAGTTGCCAAAATGGACCATTAGATAGCTTGGCTACATACCTAATGAAAAGTGAAATATTAGATATTGATAAGTACAGCTTTATTCCTGAAAGAAACTGCATGGTAAAGTGTACTCCAATTCTAAGGCAGTTTCAGTTTTGCTGAATCCATAAGATGCAAGAACGCTCTTATCATCTCAAGTATTCAATGTGATTTCATACATAATCTGATCAACAATTTAAATGTTTTTGTTATGCACAACAAGGAGTGCATGGATAGTCTGAATGGTTTCGATTAAAATATCATTTAAAGCTTTGAATTGGAATGAAATGTTTTCATTATAAGTTTATTTCTAATATATTGTAATTTTCAGATATTTCGCATGTATTTTATATTCATTGCGTGCCTCTAATAACAATGTATATTAATATCCGTGCTCATGTGCCATGACAAAATAAAAAGTTACTTTCGCTGTTAGAATAATTTTGAGTGAATGAATATCTCAGAGCAAACTTCATTAAAACTTTAAAATTAACACATAACCGATGGGTAAGGTAGGAGTGACTGTTAGATTTGCTTGTGATATGCAATCTTTTGGGCATCGGGTCTGTGGCTCCTGTCCCATTCATCTTTGACATTATGTTTGTGTTTAGGGGTTTGTGATGGGATCACCATCGATGTCTAGTGGTAACTATTACATGTGCTGAAGGTAATTTTCATATACATATACCATTTTTTTCACAAAAAGGTATTTTTACTGCCATCTATAAATTAATGCTTTTACTAAATAAAGAAAATAATAAGGTGTCATCCATAAACCACGTAACATTTTTGAGGGAGAGAGAGGGGTCTACCAACGTCCACTTGATGTTATAAGGGGGAGATTAGGGTTTATTTTTATTGTTAGATAACACTTTTCCCTCTCAAAAAGTGGATAGGAGTTGATTGTAGTCACTTTTATTTGAATTATTAATGAGGAAAGTATATAATCTTTGAAATGAGGGAAGGGGGAGTCAAACTGAATATCAACATACAACATAGTGTTATGTGGTTTATGGACGATACCTAAAGAATAATAGATTGCGTATTCATTTGTACACAAGCAGATAGTAAAATACAATGTTTTCTAAGTATTTTTTAAGTGTGACAAAGCAATTATTACAAAATTTGTTTGACTTGTCCAAAACTATAGCAATTTTCATTACTTAATTTCTTGACATTGAAGTTACCATCGTGCAAGATTTTCATGAAACATTTCATTGCTATGTCGGTAATAAAATTTCCTGTCAATTATGTGTTAATATGTTCTGTTTTATTGTTTTTAAGAAATTCGACATAACAACGGCAAAAAAATGACAATCAGCATGGATTGTGACAAATAAAATATATGAAAAACGAAAATTTATGCATTGATAACATCAAAATTTAGCATAAATTATTTATAAGGGACTCGATTACGTTACATTAAAAAAAATGACACTGAGTTGTAGAACTTTGGCTTGTATAACAAGAAAGCTATCAGCTAAACCTAATTCTCACATGTAATTAATTAATTAATTGCCTTTAGACAATAGTGTTTTAAGTATAATTAAAAGGATTAACTATTTGGCTTTGACATACAGCCATCTACAATACCTCATTAATTAAAAATAATATATCAGTTTTTAATACTGTCATATAATAGAGTAATATGTACTTATATGAATTCTAAACATGTGTAAATTAATTCACATATAATATATTATTTTAAATATGATAAAAATTCCTGTAATATAGACTATTTCAATATTCACTTAGAGTAATAAGCTGGACTAGAAATATTTAAGGTACGCCAATATATTTACAGAAAATAACATATCAGCGATCCATTGTCAAATGACGGTGCAAAATATTCTAAAATGGACACATTGATAAAAATAAAACTGGGGTAATATAAAAATTACATGTATTCGGTAGTGTTGCAAAGACATCAAAATCAACCGCATCATTTATGTTATTATGAGAATCAATTTCAAAATCTATGAGTAAATATTGCCACAGTTTCTTTTTGACCCCAAACAAAGAATCACATCAAGACAGTAACTATATTCAATGATGGTATATTTTCTACGCCGGTGCGGATCTTTTTCTTATGAAAATTCCACCTGAGTATTTAATTTACATGCTAATGAGATAATATCATAGTGAGTAAGTTACTTTACTATAAATATGTGCACATAAGAGCACTTTGATGTAGTAATACTAATTATACATGTGACAAAAACACCTAGATAATATACAATACGTTTAACTATTGTACATCGACTTTTGGTTGAAAATAAACAAGACATCCATAGCATTGCTAACTCAATTCTAACTAGGGTTGCCAACTATCCGGATTCGATTTTTATATTATCAGTGATGGAATGTAGTTCCCATGGACGACCAATATACTGCAAAACAAAAATATTTCGGGCATATCTGCTATTATTTTTAACCCTTTCTCATACAGTCTTACTTTTTACTAGTGATTTTTTTGTAAGACGAATATATCCACTGCGAATTGAATTTCAAATGAAAGATATTTTTCTTTACTTTACGGTAATATAACGGTGTTATATTTTTTTTAAATAAATTAGTGAACATATAAAACTAGCAGCTTTGCGTGCAGACTGCTATGAAGACCGTTTTATAATGAAATACAATTCTATTTAAGAATGTTAAGGCAATATATTTTTTACTTATGATTTTTCACATAAAATCATTTATATACAAAAATTACTATGTTTAGATTTTGACGTCGTCGCGTTATATCAATTAAAATAATGGCTTTATACAAAATTTACAAGGTATCATTGAAATTACTTTTTTATTCCTTGCAGGTGGATGCATTACCATTAGAAAGTATTAAATATAATTTATATTCTAAAAATTCGCATGCTAATTCAAAAATGTGAGTCAACACCGTGTTCTTTTGGATATAATACTTAGTGGAACAAGATTGATATCAAATCAGATTTACCCCGAGACAAGGGTTAAAAATGTACTACATAAAAAGCACAAACTGTAGGTACAGAAAGGTTTAAATTTATCTTTTCATATAAATATTATTCAGTAACGTTTTACAGTAAAATTTAATCAATACAACAGTTGAGAATTTGATGGCATGTGTATCAGATAAACATAAATATTATAAAAGGATATGAAATTAATACATAAGTGACTTGAAAATTGATGCTGAAATATAAAAGCATTTATCACCCAAATAGTTAACAACCGTTGCCATAACAAGTGCATTCATTGGTGCCAATAATTCTTATATTAGTTATATTGATTATAATCATATTGCAGTATACAAATATATTTTTTAATAGATAACTTGCTATGTACGGAAATGGTAATATTTTGTATAAAAATGTAAT
Source organism: Rhyacophila sp. 25_7 (assembly GCA_036584705.1). Taxonomy (NCBI): domain Eukaryota; kingdom Metazoa; phylum Arthropoda; class Insecta; order Trichoptera; family Rhyacophilidae; genus Rhyacophila; species Rhyacophila sp. 25_7. Next base: position 8,050 of record JAPMAE010002164.1, on the reverse strand, counting down.
AATATTTAACTGCTATTAGACAATTTTTTTAGCTAAGCTGCTCATGAATATTTTTACATGCCCTTACCAATTGAGTTGATAAGTATATATGAGGAGCTTGGGATCAAACTTACTCAAATCCAGATTGTAAAAAAAATGAGATGTCGGTGTAATATTAAAGTAAAAGATCAGAATTTCATTTTCAAAATCGCTCAAACCTTTGTAGTTTTCATAATTACCCAAATCCAGTGTTTTGTTATCGAATTTGAGCAAATCCATATTTTTTCATGATATAGCAAAAATACCGCGTATTCAGTTTTCTTGAATATAATATGAATAAATACGTCAAATTTAACAGTTACATGAATAATTTGTGAAAGGGATAATTCTTTATATAAAAAGTGTATTTTTCTCTGTTCAGGAGAATGTGGATTTGGTCATTTTTGATCCCAAGCTCCTTGTATATGTAATCAGTGCTTGTGATATATATATAGATATAAAAGCGGAAAGTATTCAAAACCACAAAGTCTTTTGATACATCTTATTACTATCAAAAAATAATATTTATGTTTTTCATTCAATTTGAACATTCAACAATCTTCTTAAAAAAATATTAAAAAATTAAAATGAAAAAATCACTGTGTTACACAGATAATATGAATCACAATAAATACAAAGAAATTTCAATGGTAATAGCTAATTTGGTGATGGTATGTATTAAGAAATCACAATATTTTTTATCAAGTTACGGGAAAAACTCAAACTTTGAAATACCCTATTTGATTTCAGGCGGCGAAAAAACAATTTAAATCATCTAACACAAAATGGTTTTTTTCTCTCTTTTGGCCGATATCAATAAAAAATAATTCATTTCTCACAATAACGAGACAAACAACATTTCATTGATATTACTTTGATTATTCCCTTTATGGTATTGAAAAAAACCCAAGATTTATATTATGCAAATCTACAAAATTAGAATGGATATCAAAGTCAAGTTCCCGTTGTTGCCCGTTGATCACCACATTAGAATATATTAATATACTAATTACATAACAATAATATTTCACAAGCGCAATGAATAAAATATCACATAAAAAGTTAAATAAAATAATCAATAAACTTTGATAATGTCAAAGATATTTGATTATTTTAATAAGTATTACAAAAGAAATATTAAACTATATAAATTATCGCACCTAATAATGTACACCACCAAAACAATTTACAAACACATTAATTAATAATGAATGCAATTTTGAAAACATCTTGTATTTGTGCTTTAAGCATTTGCGTAGCTGGATATAGAAAAAAATTGGAAACCATAATACGGCAAACAAACATTAAGCAAAAAAAATCAAAGAATGTATTCGTTCCAAAGAATTACAAACAAACCTCCTACTAATCTCTCATTTCGCTAAACCTAGTTTGATAGAGAAAGAGTTAAATGGTAAATATAATTTGGTTTATAAGGATATAATTAAGTTTGAATATTAAAAGTCTCCAGGAGTGAGTTTTTTTAATTACAGTTACACAATTGGGTGAAAGTTTTTTTTATTAATCTCATTAAATGTATGCAATACTATTGTTGTATAATGTATATTTGATGCATAAATAATATATGAGTGCTTGACGTACATATATATGTCTATACTTCTTGAAAGCGAATTTTGAGCGGATGCATATGCGCGTCCATACTCTGGACAGGTTAATTAATATAAACTTTTGTTTTAGAACTAAAACTAAATGAAAAGCATATTAGAATTTGCGTAGAATAATTAACTAGGGCTCTCACTACAAATCTATATTTTGTCCCTATTAATTCGTAAATATCATTATTGATTTCAAAAAACTAAGTATACGATACAATTTTATATTAAAATAATTTGTTACAATGTCGAAATACATAACACGAAATGCTAATAGGAGAAAATGAAGTCAACATGCGACACATAAAAATACATTATGGCCAAAATGATACAAAATTATCACCAATTTCAGTTGAAATTATTTTACTTGCCGTCCTTGCTTAGTAGAAAACTATTCAATAGAAATAATAACACATTTTATATACTTATTTCTGAAAAAATAACAATATAACGCATAGCGGCAAATGTAAATCACAGTCCTACTGCCGCCAAACGTTGAGCATCGGAGGCTGGTTACAGTATCGAGAACGGTGTGTTTTTTATTTTTTCACAATAATTATTTGAATTTTCATCGATACGAAAATGGATCCGAATGAAAATAATTCAGAACAATACGACGAAATAATTGCAAATTCGGATTCTGATTATTTGGTCAATGATAATAACTTTTAGTGATTTTTCTGACGTGGAAGATTCAGATAATTGTAACATTCCTTCTGTGAGAACACAACCTAGAGTATATAGTCTATCTAGTTATAGTGATTTAGAAGGTGAAAGTGAAACAGACAGTGAATCTGAGTGTTCAGTCCCATTTTAGAACAATTTTTGGGTAATCCCGGATTACAAATGGTACAAAACAATCCAATAAACATTATAGACAGTGTCAAAATATTTATTGGAGATTTGTTTACCCTTTTGTGGAAGAATCAAACAAAATGGTAATTTATTTAAAACAGGTAATAAAACAAGAAAATGGACTAATATAATTGTTGTTGAAATGAAGAAGTTCTTCGGAATCACTTTGATGATGGGAAGGGTGCAAAAAGACAGAAGAGATGATTATTGAACAATGGATCCTGGCTGTGCTACACCAATTTACCCTCAAACTATGAGTAGCGACCGTTATCGTCAAATTTGACAATCGTGTCACCTCTCTGACAATTCATGCCTAAGCAGCAGTAATGATAAAACCAATTCTGGATTATTTTTCCCCGAAGTTTTTTGTGTGTATAAGCTGAAACAACAGTTATCGTTAGATGAGAGTATCATCCCGTGGAGAGGAAGACTATCTTTTCGAGTTTACAATCCTGGAAAAATTATTAAATATGGGATTTTCGTAAGAATGTTTTGCGAGAGTACTGCTGGTTATATTTGTAATATATTCACTGCGGAAGGTTTTTCTCAGATAGAAATAATAGAAACCACATTACAACCACACTTTAAACCAATGGCACCATATTTATATGGATAATTTTTACAATAGTGTACCCCCACTACTGAACTGACTGAACTGGTTAAAAAAAAAAATTATATCTTCTAAAAACGATAATTACTTAAAGAACACAAATAATTATGTAGATTAGAATCGACAGTATATCACTGCGTATTACTCTTACAGTATATAATGAAAAAGTATTTAGTTATATAGTTAAAGAAAAAAATAATAACAGGGGGATAATGGTCACCCCCAGGCAACAAAAACAGGTTTCGAATACTTTTTAGCATAGCAAAAACACTAAGCAACTTAGCAACGGCGAACTGGTAATTTTATTCTGTAAATATATTTCTTGTAAATATGTATATAAATCTGTCATTATTTCAATTGAATATTCAATAATTGCAAATAAACCATGTATTTTTACGGGGACAGCTATGAAAAAAATTTAATGTAGTTTGTGAAAAAGCTATTAACTCTTTGAGGCATCCTGGTATTAAATGTGTTCCACTTTATTTGATACTTAGGATGCATAATGGGCTATTTTTTAAACCCCTTAAAAAAATTAAACTGCACATGCACAGCAGCTCGAAATTAATCCTACTCTTTTAAATCAGTTAGGTCATTCATTGAGCTGCTTCGCCCTAATTCAATTTTATGGTGTAAGCGTGTGAACAGGTTCAAACAAGTCAGTTGACACCCGTCCGCTGTCAAGAGTGCAGCAGTTTTTTTTTGACAAATTTTTTCCCTGTTCTGCGCTCGTTTATTTCAAATTCTTCAATAAACGCATTTCAATACAAAATGTGAAGATTAAATCGATATTTTTTTTGCTAATGATGAAAGTGCCATGACCTTATTTGTCCCACAATGCAATTATTGGATTTATTTTTACTCCTTTAAATTTTTTATTTATAAAGATATACCTTCCGATCTCGAATCTTGCATAGATTCTGAATCTGATGATGCGGAATTTGTTATCCCTTATGAAACAAGACGATTATGTATAATATATAGCTGCGACGAAGATGATTAAATAACACCACAAGTACAACCACAAGAAATTGCACCACTTGAAGATGTATCCGATAGAATTATACAATGGGAAAGAAACGGAAATCCAATTTCGGTAGGAGTATTTTCTTCATATTTTGGTCTGACTCAGCATATCACTGATCTTCAAACTCCAACTGCATATGATATTTGTTGTCAATTTATATCTTCTGATATCATTGATTCCATTGTTTTTCAAACAAATTTATACGCTCAACAGAAAAGCAACAGACACACGCAAACAAAAGAAAAAAAAATTCGCGCATTCATTGGCATGAATTTTATCATGGGAGTTACAACAACCAAGTTATAGAGACTACTAGAGTACAGTGCCTTATTTACATAATAAATTTATCTCCCAATTCATGACTGTAAACAATTCGGATGGTTACTAACTCATATTTATCTGAATGATAATATATTATTACCAGGAAGAAATTCTCCGAATTATGATAATTTGTGTAAAGTTTGTCCATTTTTGGACAAAATTCAAGAAAAATTTCGACCCTGGCTGCAGTTTAGCTATTGATGAATCTATGATAAAATTCAAAGGACGCTCTTCAATCAAGTAATATCACCCGAAAAACTCAATAAAAAGAGGATACAAAGTATGGACGCTTGCCGATAAATCTGGTTATTGTTATAAATTTGAAATTTACACAAGCAAAGTTGGTAATCAAGTCACAAAAAATCTTTGAGAAAAGGTTGTGAATAACCTAACATGGGAATGAACACCAAATTTATTTTGATAATTATTTTACCAGTGTGAATTTGATAGAGAATTTGAAGTCCATACAAATCAATGCTTGCAGTGTTGTTATAAAAACAAGAAAACATCTACCATTTTCCCGTAAGAAGATGACTCGAGGAGAATAGGAATCTTCGATAATTGGTTATAATAAAAATATGAATTTGGTGGACAAATTTGACCAATTGCTGACTAATTATAAGCTTGATCAGTGCAGCTAGAAATGGTGGCATCACATAATGTTTAATTTTTTTTACACTTCTGTGATAAATACATATATCTTATAAAAGGAGTTGGAGAATGCGATTTCTTTGAAAGATTTCAAAGGTCAATGTGCAGAAGGGCTGTGGCTGGACTACAAATAAAAAGAATCGCATCAACCACATCTGCTCACCCTCAGTATCAATTATGAACAAATCAAAACCAAAAGTTTCATTTGAAATTAGAAGGCGGGATTCAAAACATCAACCAATTCGCTCTACATGTAGACAATGTGCATATTGCAGCACAAAAAAAGAGTATCGTACATCATGGTCTTGCAAAATATGCCAAGTACCTCTTTGCATGGGGAAAAAAATGTGCTTCAAGGAATTTCACACATGAGCGCATGTGGCACGGTGGGATTGTTTAGGTCTCTCCTTATAACATTTTTTCCATTTGTTTTTTTTTTATTAAATAATATTTTTTTTTTATTTTGGTTCCTAATGTATGTATATGTAACATTTTTTTAATATATTTTTGAATAAAAAAATTCTGTGCAACTGGGTATTTTTTTCACCAAAAATCGTGTACCTCAAAGAGTTAAACTAACATGAGCCGCTATGTGTTTATATATTTTTTCCCAGAATAAAATTGCTTTCCTTTTCATTTTCAAACCAAAATAAAATTTTATTCTATTTGTTCCGAAAATTTAAAATTTCCTCTCAAGATTTCAATCCATAACAAGTTTGCATTACGTCCAGCTTCATATTAACAAGATGCATACAAAATATATCGCTCTATGTTGAGCATTTCTGCAAATACAAAAACCTGTTGAAGTGTAGAACAACATAGAATTGCAGATAAATTTGAGTTTCAATATAAATTACAAAATAATTTAATGTTACGCATATTAGCCTAGTCCTTTGGCAGCTGTACTGAAGAGATTTATAAGAAATAATGTTGTTTTTTAGCAGTCAAAGGATTAAATATGAAATATAAACACTGTGCGTTATTAATATAAAATATGTTTCTACGAGAAAATCTCTGCTAGAGGTAGAAGAATGAAGAAGAGTGTTGATGACTTATCGTTGAGGAGCGGGCAGCATACGGTCCCAAGCAGATACAAGTCGGTCATGCCATTCACTGCATTTTCCGCTAACTACCTCCGATTTTGGTATGATGCTTATAGGAAATACACCCTCCTTAAAAGAAAAATATCAAAATTAAATAATATGTTCATATCATATTCATAAATAATCAATAATGAATTTAATCAAACAATGCCAATAGTGTTCGACTCTAGATAGAAGGTTATAAATTAAATTTGTTATAAAAAAAATACATTATGCAATCCAATTGCAGTATCTGGTGTCTCAGTATTTCCACAATGAATCTCTGAATCACAATACAATAAAAAGCTGTGTAATCAATTTAGTAAAATGACTGACAATTCATATTAATGATTCCTTTGAACAAATATTATCAAATTTCTATTGTTTTCTCATTGCACCAAATGAAATCTTACAGCTCTAGCTTTATTGAACCAACTGAATTCAAAAAGAAGATATACACTAACTGCAAACTAAATTCGACTGATTTATTTCACACAGTACTATTACATATTTTTCTTCAAACTGTAAATTGATTTTCCTAATAACAGTGATATTTATATGGATTCTTTATACATACGTTTGTAGTATGCCAAAGAGATTCTACTGTAGCGATGAACCTCTCTAGTTCAGCACTGCTTCCAAACAAAAATGCCATTTCTGTACCTTCTCGCACCTCACAAAATATAAATTCCTGAAAAGATATTAAGTTCGTTCATAAAAATAATCGATCAAAAAAATATGGATCTAATATATATCGACCCTGTTTAGGTAATGGGGCATAAATCTCAGTTTTTTAGAATTACAGTGTACACAATTAAATACACGTTCTGTCAAAAGCCCAGTGCCGGGCCGGGCCGCAAACAGTATGCCAAATTTCAAGAATTTCACTATGCAAAAATATTATATAAGATTTTTTTTCGCCTGGACATTTACTTGTATTTTTAATTATTGTTAAATAATGATAATTGGTAGAATGATGTGACACCAAGGAATTTAAGAATAATGGAAAGTGAAATATCCAACAAGTGTGGTGCCGCAAACCGATCTCGAGTGTGGTATAATATGGGATGAACTTAAACACGTGTCAAGAAAACATCATTTCCAAATATATCCTTTTTTCAATATCTAGAAAGTATATAACTAACTAATTGCGGGTATATTTGCAAATTAAATAAGTATGCTAATTTAAAAGTTAAGGCTGTTCAAGTTACTGTGCGAGAGTATGGAGTCGCAACATCAACATCTACTTCTCCATGCAGAAGTGAGGTGGCTATCGAGAGGAAAGGTTCTATCACGTCGCTTGGAGTTGAGGGAAGAAGTAAAACATTTTGTGAGAGAGAGAAATTCGGCACTATTACATTTTTGGACGAGGAATGGATGAGTATACTCGCACATATGGCGGACATATTTAGTTTATTTAATGACCCTAATCTTTCTCTCCAGGGGTTTTGTACAAATATGTTTAAACTGAGAAATAAGGTAGATGCATTTAAAAAGAAGCCGGTTCTTTGGAATTGTTGCGTACAAGTGGAGAATTTAGAAATGTTTCCACTTTTGCAAGAATTTTTAATTGCAGGTGACGTCGACAAGAAATGTGTTTTAAATGTAATAAGTCAACACTTGAAAGCATTGGTACTAAACTTTAATCACAATAGTGATGATAATGATAATAATAATAATTCCGAAGATGAGGATCCTCGTAAAGGAAATATTTAGATTAATAATCCCTTCGTGGAGGACGTCATTTCATGTACTCTTAACAAGTAGAGAAAAAGAACAATTAATAGAGTTGTCTTTGGATGCCACTCTGATATCCAGACAAAAACATTAACATTGCCTCAGTTTTGGATATCAGTGGAAGATGAATATCCATCTT
>JAPMAE010002162.1:5631-17738 GCA_036584705.1 Rhyacophila sp. 25_7 | reverse complement strand
TTTTATTTATTAAAACTATATTTTACAGTATAAGTGTGTAATGAAAAGTTAAATAAAAGATAGAGTACCTTTTTTGTTCATATAAGATGAGATTTATATAAATGATTTTATTTATTTACTTTATCGTTTTATAATTATTTATAAATTCAATCAATATCGTTACATGTATATAAAAAGTATATTGATTATTCGAAAAGACTTGTATATCAATCATACAAACGCTAGCAATAAATGTTTCATATGCACATATATAATTAAAAATATATATAGCCAGGTACTCTCATTAATTGCCAGTAATGGGCCATTGTTACGTTGAAAATCGATACGTAATAGCACTTATTGAAAAACACTTTTGAATTCGTAACAAATTCTGCTTTTTGAAATCGAAAAAGAAAATATTCCATTGCTAATAAAAATTCACAAACATATTTTGGTGCCGTATTTTGTGTATGTATATTTGCTACTGCTAAATTTGAAAATGAAAAATAAAAAATACATATTCGAAAAACGATATATTCAATGAAAATGGAACATTCGGTGTCATTTTTTTCTACGTAATGTCATTTTACATGGTTGAAACTGACATTGTGCGCCCAAAGGGATTTTTCAAATGCATCAGCAGCTATATAAAAAGAAATCATGAAAAGGTATTTTACGTCGAATGAAAAAAATGACAATATTTTGCAATTGGAAAATCTTTATTACTAACGGACTAATTTTAAAACTGTTGCACGAACCAATGAGTTTTAACTATTGTTTACGTAAATAATTGATTTGTATAATGAATTTAATTTAACTCTTTCAATAAAACTGAATATATGTTTAACAAAAAAAACAGTATTTTAAGTCATATTTAAAATGTAAAACTGTCTTCAAATTAAAATTATTTTAAATAAAAAAGCTATGAGAATATAAGACATTGTATCTGTTTTCTTTGGATCAAATTATAACGAATCGATATCTAATGACAGTTTAAAACCATATGTCATCCTAATAGAAATATTTATAATATAGTAAGACTTTGATTAATGCCAATTCGTTAGTTTGTGATTTGATTGAAGCCTAAAAAACTGTAAATTCAAATTACTTGATTATTGCTAAACTCAAAACAATTAGCAAAAAACTATCATCTGTCGTAGCTTTCCCTATTTATTGTGTTCTAAAATAACATCGTTTAACGTTGTTTTGTTCAGCGCTTTGTCATTATAGAATAAGATATTAATATACTAGTAAGTAAAAAATTATATAAGAGTTCATGAAAAATGTATTTTTATAAAAAAATTCAAAAAACAAAAAATTGAATGTTCAATATAATCGATTAAAATAGTTTTTTAAGGTTTTTTTTCATTTTATATGTTTTATATTTTAATAAATTATATATGTACATTTAGGTATATTGATAATCATATTCTAAGACTTAATTATTGACTAATATATTGTTAACAATAACAACATGTACTGTCATCGATATTTAGTATCAAATATAAGTTATCTTAGAACTTAAAATAACAATTTTTGTAACTAATAAAGAGCTGTAGAAATAAAATAATTTAATATTTATATACATTAGTAGTAATTGTATTAATTGCATTATAAGAATTCAACCATATAAGTATTTAAATGCCTTGTTATCTTTCTCATAGCTGGTAATATTTTATCTGTTATCATTAGGCTTATAATAGTTTGCCATTAAATATAGATAATGAAATGCTATAGAACAAAAACATGTATGTGATGAGTAAAAAAAAATAAAAAAATGACTTATATATAAAAATATCAATTGATGTAGGTCATTTTCTTCAAAACAAAAGTGACGTATACATCGTGTCACGACATAAGATGATGTGGTGACAGAATACTTATCACTTCGCGTTTCATTATAGACAATTAAAAGTTAGTATTAAAGTTTCAACATTTCAATTTAGCCATTCTGCTTAATTAATAAGGAGTTGTTTAAAATGACTAATCGTTTTTCTTAGCTTAATTTTCGGTTAAATAGGTAATAACCAGTTAATTGAACGACAAAGTTGTTATAAACCCAAAATTAATTTTAAAAGAAATACAAAAATAAATGAAGTTCTAATTCTAATAAATCTTATACTAAGTAAAATACCTAAATTTAAATTTCTTAAATATATATTTTTTAGAAAATCTATTATTGTCAAACTTTTTTGAAAAACGTTATTATAAAAAAAAGTGTCGCCAACCTGCGAGAGACTTTTCCCGTGAAAATGCCAACGTTTATTGTAAATTCAACATATTAGAGTAAGTGGTAAAATCACATCGCCAGGTGATGCGATCAGCGATTCGAATTTACTTTTGAAATGCAATCGAAAATATTCGTTCGTCCCACCCTCTGTATTTCCGCGTCTATTGTGGTGAGATTTGTCGTGATATTCGCATAAATATATTGAAAGGGAAATTTAATGCTTTCAATTTAAATATGAAAGTACCGTTAATAGTTTGAGAAGATAAAAAGTATTACTTACAAGCAAAAAACTTTATCGTTACGTATATTGAAGTACATTGAAAATACAGTTAATAGCTTTACGATAAATAAATGACACAGAAATATTTTTTTAGGGGCAAAATATTAATTAAATGTTTATATATAGTATACATTATACAATTATGTAGTAATTTATTGCTCAGTATGATTATAAATACTGACATGTTAAATAAAAATTAAAAACTATTTACAACCATCATATTAAATAATGCAATTGAAAATATCGTATTTCATTAATTTTATTAAGATATTTGTCAATATACTTCAAATACTTAATCATACGACAAATTAATAAATTTATAAACATATAGACTCAAAGACACGTGTTGAAATAAGACATATTGATAACCATAAACACAGTTTGATATTTTATTTTGATGTTTTTTGATAATAATGTATAATTTGGCTAAATTTGGTCATTTTAAACGCTCATCATTTCAATAAATATACACAACAATGTTGAATTAGTTTGACTTCCTTCTCAGAAAATTAATAATCAAATAATTGTATATATTTAATATATACAATATATCAATATATTTATGTCATTAGGTTATTTAAACTACATACTATAAATTGGTATGTTAAGTACTTTTTTATAATTTAAAGTATGTACAAAGTAAGTATTTTATAAATACATAAATGTTTTTTAATTTTTATTAAGCAAAATGAAAATTTTTGATAGAATAATAACATATTTGTTTATACATACATATTTTCCCAAATATATTTTACTAATAACTATAACTAACTTCGTATGTCAAAAAAATTCGACCAATAATATATATTAACATGATTTATATATTTTTTTCTATTTTAGTAATATTTAAAAAAATATGTAATACAGAATTAAAAGCACCAGAATAATCTGAGTAAGATTAAGGTAGTAAAAATAAAAGAAAGAAAAAAATTATACTACTTATCCATTTCTTACTGGTTAAGCCGAACATCATAATTATTAAATTAATAAATATTTATTGAATACATAATGAAAAACTACGTTAATGCTATTGTATATGAGAGGTATATATCCAAAATGAACTTTTTCCACTTCAATAATTTATGGCAAATACAAAAAAAACTGTTTATGGTGTCGATGTTACATATGTTTTTGTTATCGTCTTTGGAAACTATATTTTACACAAAAGTAAATATTATATCTATTTTTGTTATCTCTACTGTAAATTACATTTTGCTCTACAAATGGATATAACAAAAAAATATGTAATATCGACACCGTAAACAGTTTTTTTGGCATTTGTTACAAATTTGTTAACGTGGAATAAGTTCACTTTGGAAATACATGTCTCTTATTAAATGATAAATTATGTATACGTCATAATTTTAAAAGCAATTTTACGAGTATGTTTCAAAATTTTTATTTTTAAACATGTGATTATTCGATTATTGTGCCGAAATACGATTTATAATATTATATTGAAACAGTATCATTAGAAAGAACAAAGGTTTTAAGGATAACTAAACTGGCGATCGAAAAATTGTAAAACATCATACTAATTGATTTTTTTTAAATATCTGAATTTTTATGAATAGGTGTGTACTGTATAAATTGATGGGAGTACATCTAGAAGGGGAAGATTAGTTCGACAAATAGCCAAGAGGCAAAATAGCACTTTCCACTTATCGCCACCCTCGTAATCCCCTAAACTCTACCACTGCCATATTTTTGTTCGATTTATATTAAAAGCATTGCATTTCAAATAAGAGTAAAGCTTTTAGTATATTTCAATAACAAAAATACGCAAAAAAAAAATTTATTGAATATTTGAAGAGTATTTAAAAATTTTAATCAAAATGGATTATTTACAAATATCTATCGACAAAACTGACCTATCTAAAAACTTTGTTTTGGTTTTAATATATTAACTAAATGGTATTAAAAATTGCTAACATTTTAAAACGGAATAAAGTACTGATAAATATTTTTTTAGAGAAATTAGTATTTCTGGTGACATTTTCAATTCTATAAAACAAAAGAAACCTCGTTATGATAAAATTGTTTTCATAGATTCTTTTACAACTATTAATTTCTAGCTATTTTTATTATTCACGATGTTACAATCTATTTAGGGCTTTGCCAAAGCCCATTTCAGATTTAAATTTTTTTATTTTTTTCATTCCAGTTATTTATACTATTTTATTGCGAATTTCTATTAAAAATGTTTTTCCATCTAAATTAAGGAGACCTAGAGGCCGATTGCCTACTGAAATCTCTTTAAATATTGTTTTGACGGCTCTGAATTATTACATCTCAAAACGGGATTCATCCGTATTGTTCTTTATAAATAGACTAATTTTATTTAAAAAAAAATATTCTAGCATGAAAACGGGTGTCAATTTTTTTTAATGTATTTTTCGAATATTTTAATATTTTATTTTGTTTCTTCATTCAATTAAATTCATCCATATAAAACTAAAAATACATAAAGATATGACATTTTGCCAGTTATTGGATTTAAACTCGTAACTTTTAGATTGACAGGTAAATGCGTTTTTCATTTATTTACATACATATTCAAAAGTTAAGCGAATTTAAGAACACCGATTATTTTGAAAATAATCTTTCAAATAGAAAAAAATAACGGATAGAGAATAATTGAAGCGTCTAGTTACAAAACGCAGTATAAACAGCTTTTGTTGAAATCGAAGAAAGACACGTTTGCGTTTTACTCTATATATGATTTTTTTTCCTAGGCCTAATATAAACATATGAAAAAAATAAAAAAGGAAATATTCCTGCATTAGAATATTTCAAATTTGTTTGATTCATTTAAATATTTATTTAATATAAAACTTTATCAGCTAATAAACACCTTTCAATATTCAACCTCTCAAAAACAGTTTTAATTTAAACATTGAATAAAATGAAAATAAAGATTTTTAATATAAAACAAAATTTCCCCTTGAATTATAAAAACATTGTTTGCCAAAATATTGAAATGTGTTTATATCGCTTTTTGAAATTAGATGCTTCAGTTATTCATTTATATAATTTTTAAATTGATTTGAAGTAAATTATTACAGTGTGTAACTTTATTTTCAGTTTACCAACAATGTGATATAAATGTCTTAATTTAAATCAGTTGATGTTAATAATGTATATATGCGTTTAGTACAAAAATACTAAAGAGATAATGTGAGTTGTTCAGTAAATTTTTATGACATCATTTCATTTCAAAAAATAATATGGTGAATAATTCTGAGGCAGTCATATAGTCTATGATTTCTATAACCTTCACGATAATACTATACCATGCAACTACCATACGCATTTAGATGAAATAAAGTGAAGCAAAAAGAAAAACATTCTTTTGTGCGGTGTTAGAGAGGCAGCCGTGCAAAATTGTGGCTGCGAGTATTATTACTTATTATAGTGGGTATTAAAATTACAGATGATATTACTTTACTGATGAAAACTTATGATTCATATTTTATTGAAAAAATAATTATACGTGATTTATAATTTACTATAGATGTTTAAATTAATTAATTATTTTAGTGTTTGGTGATTTTACCAATTATTTATTGTATTTTATATATAATACAATAAATTCTATAGAAAAAGGTAAATTATAATACAGCAAGCTTGTTAATGTCACAATTAAGTCTTATATATAAATTTCAAAACGTTTCTAAGTTAGGCAATTTGCACTGAAAATCATTGTATTTAAAACGACACCCATCTTCATTCATATAATTAATTTGTTTAAATTTATTTTATTTTTAAAACGAATTTTTCCATATTCATGTATTTAACAAAAATATTTTTATCATTCCCGATCAGAAATAAAGCATATAAATCTCCACAACGTGAAGATTGTTTTGATAGGTTTTTTACGAGTATGGTTATCAATTATTAGCTCAACCGTTTCGGGATCGTATCCTGTGCAAATGAACATTTGTATTGTAGCCAGAGTGTAATCATTCCATGACGACAAAACAATTATTAAATAAAAAAAGATATTTGAAAAAGTCATTAACTTATTGTGGTGGTATATTAGCAACATGATATATAAAACAATATACGTATATAATAATTAAAATTTCAAATATCGACACTGGCACTTGTTAAAAATATTGCGTATAGGGATTTTTTTTTGATATTTTTTCCATAATAGCAAAATTACGTAAACAAAGATATTCGTAAATTAAAAGATGAATGTGTAAATTCAATTTTAAAAATATATTTGACTCATCCTTGTTACTACAATTGTAGAATGAAAAATGTAAGTTTATACTGCGTAGGATTGACTTATTTGTTAGAAATACTCAATTTTAACTTTTGTAATATTTTTTTGTTAAAAATATAAATATTTGATACCTGAAGTAGTAAGTAGGCACTCGTTGTGCTTATGAAAATTTTCCCTTTCATTGCAACATATTTTTAATGTAAGTCCAGAGTTGGAGGCAGTAGCATTTTTTTTATTTCTTAATGTAGACAATTTGTAGTACGAGTTTCTAGAAAAAGTGCCAAAGAATCAGTATTCGAGCACCTCATTACCAAGGGAAAGAAAAAGAAAGAAATGTATAGAGCGAGAAAGAGGTCAGGAACATTTACTCATTACTACGGAAAGAAAAAGGATAACGGAAAAGAGAAAGACCAAGAATGAGTCGGTATAACATCTTGAAATGCGTGTCGACGTAGTCTCTTTATGGAGTGACATACTTAGGGTGAACGTACATTAAATTATGCTTTATAAATTTAATAAACTTAATAAATTAGTAGAAGAATAATTTAATGTAATATAATATTATATATAATTATGAGAATTTTAAATATTTTTTTAAAACATATAATTAATTTTGTCGTCATAAAAGATTAAAGCTAAGTAACAAATAGTATATGATTTTTTTCCCTTTTGTTTTTTTGTACGAATCAACAGATTATTTCTATATCAAGCTTTATTATTATTAGTACTAGACGTTATGTAATAGATTTGTTTGAAAATTAAAATTTTTATGTAGTTACTATTTTATCTAATCACTATATGATTTGGAAAATAAAAAAATCCTATATTAAGAATGCGTGATTAACAAATAATTCGCTTATTTTTTCAAACAATAAGATTTTGAACTATTCGAGTATTTTTAGCATTGCTAAATTTTCAGAAAACTTTTGATTTTCTTTTATATTGTACATTAATTAAAATAAAAAGAATCTAAATGCTTTTTTAAAATTATATTTTAACTCAGGGTTAGTTGTGATCCTAAAAGGTGAATTAATTGACGAATTTTCAATGCAATATGTTTTCTTACCAACTGTTTTATCTGTTTAAGCATATTTAAAAATCCTGGTTAGGTTACGTGCATCACATATAATATATTTTTATTATAAATTTACAGTTGGACGTACTCGTAAATATTAAAAAATGTAGTAGACAAAAATATTTCGTAATAAAACTCGAATTATAACTGTCAAGAATTATTAGTTATAAATATATTTTTATCTAAATTACATTTTGTCGTTATAAACAGTAAATATTGTTATTGTGTTGTATATCAGTTAAAGTATACTCACAAATTGGCAAACGGATATTATGGTGCCGACAAATATAACATTGAAAATCCGTGCAAATGAAAATTCATTTGTTAATGTATTTTAACAAGAAGCACATAAAAAAACAGGAAAGGAGTCTACGACTTCTAAAAATAATTCCTCAATACTATAATGTATGGTGATATCGTCCCGAGTAACTTCGCTATACACATGGTTAAATAAAAAATAATAATATATTATTGTATGCGATTACAAGTAGGCGATCACGCAAAAATCTTAAATTTGATAACTGGCATGTACATGTATGTTTGAGGTGAAAAATGTGGTAATATATTTTTTCAACATATAAACCAAATTAAAAAACCGGTACTTCAAGCTACAAGCTACGATTCATCAGATAAATATAATAATTGTACATTATAATTAAAAAAATACATACATATACGGTTCAAACACTTACTCATAATCAATATGGTACACATATAGTAATATCAGAATATTTATTATAAAAAAAAGAAATTACTCACAAGCTTAGGGAACGTTTTTTAAAGAAGAATATTGTCACTATAAAATTATAGATATTTTTTAAAAATAAAAACACCGTAATTGACAAATTATTCTATGTCCTTCGCAAGGTTCAAAGAAAAATAAACGTAATAAATATACGAAATATGTTTTATTTTGATATTTAGAAGTACCCAGAGACACATATTATTTTCACGAATGACCCCTAAATGATGTTTATAGGGAGGAAAATGGAAATGTGATATCAAAGGATAAAACAAATAAGCGAAAAAAATAAAACAGTCAAAAGGACTTCTGGGATTTTCATTTAGGTATTTATTACACTTCTATATGGCGTTATTATATTTTCATGAAGGTAAGTCCGTCATTAATTATATTACATATAAAATGACGACAAATCTATTTGTGTTGATATAAGTGAAAAAGTATTTTTAGATGTAATAGTATTCCGGTTTCTACATACATTTTTTTTAAAATAAAAAGAATTCTTTCGTCTATGAAGATGTGTTCAAAAGAATTTTGTCTAAATTTTTCATATTTGGTGGATTAGTCTACAGTACAATTGCTTTTCAATTAGAGAATACCAAAATTTGAGTCCCGTAGCTGCTAAACTGTGTTTGTGTTTTATCATTAAAATATTATAAAAGCACAACATCGGTAAAAATGGTTGATATATTGATTTAAAATTATCCCTATAAACACAAATCAGTCAAAGTAATTTTTGTATTGTAAAGATACATTTGCTTGCGTTGGAGTGATTGCAAAAATGTTGAAAAAAGAGTTATGTATAATAAATTTGACATTTTTAAGTTAACCTCTCTAAAGTAAGTTTTTTATTCTCGGTTAGACAGTTAGTGAAAATTTTCTGATTAATCTAAATATAATTTTGAATTTTATTAAATGTATGCACTATTATTATTCGTATAATGTTTATTTGATGCATAAATAATATATTGGGGTATTTTATTGCCTGGTGTTTGATATACATATACGTCTGTCTATACGTTTTATAGGCGAATTTTGAGTGGACTTTTATACACGTCCATACTTCTGGAAAAGTTAACGCAGTAAATAATTTATAAATTGATTATGTAGGTGACAAAAAAAAAAAATTTAGTATATATTTAAATATAAACATTTCTTAAATTCTTTTGTGATCATTTACTTAAATTCATAATACTGAAGCGCTGTTAATATGCAACTAGATTTTTTAAACAATATCTCATTATTTCCATTCGTTATTTTCTTGTATTTAAGATTTGTGCTACATTCAATTTTTGTTCTTATTAAAAAGTATTATTTTTTGCGCTGCATATTATGCAAGTGACAGTAGTTGTAAATATTGTTTCTTTCTCTTCAGATGAAGTTTTCAGTAGTAGACGATGTTCACAATATCATTGTTTTAATATTTTAAAGTAAATTTCTAAGTAACCTCAATTAAATATCTAATTAATCAACCACATTTTTTGTTTTATCTCCAATAATTCCTGAGAGATGAGACATAGTTTTAAGAGATCAATAAAAATTTGTTAAAGAAAACTGTTTATACATATTCATTTAAATTATAATATTCTTAGAGAAAAGATAATATTTTACCACTTAGACTTAATATAGCAGTGGAATCATTTATTATCCAATTTGAATACTTTTATATTTAATTTAATAATTAAATATATGCATATTGTATATTTAAATTAAATACTGATCTATACGTTTATTGAAATACAAATATAATTAATGTTTGTTTTGCAATATTTTACGGTTTAAATTTAGTGATTAATATTTTTGTATATTACATTATATACACAATCAAAACTTTTATTTTGAAAATAGACGTTGACTATTTTAATTAAAATATGCAAATAATAATTGCTAAAATACAATTGTTGATAATATAAAGGTTTACGTGTGTTAAAAATATACTAAAATTTTTACACGTACAAGTATATTCATGGTTTACATTTTTTAGAAATATAGAAATGTTGATCTTTTCAAGAAAAAAAGAAATACGTCAAATTTAAAAATTAATTACTTATAACGTGTTTTATTTAATTTGACAACTTCATAAAAAGTTAATTTATTTTAAATAATTTAGAACCATAAAGAAAGTTCATTTGATGTCTTCGCCTTTTGTCAGATAAAAAGTTTTTTTAATTTGTGCCATAATTTAGTAGCTAATTAAATATCAACAATACTCAGATTTTGAGACTTTCTTATAGCTGTCGTTTTAGATACAATTCTTTAAAAAAGTTTTAATTTTGCAGATACATATTTTTTTCGTTTCGCTTTGTTCCTTAAAAATGTTATAACTTCGTCAATTTCCAGGTTGCATCAGCAAATTTAATTTCTTAACTTGCGTTTAAAGTTTTTAATTATTATATTAATAAGAAAAAAATTTGTATAATGGAAAAATGTTTTTCAAAATATTGAAGTTAAATCTGTTACCCACATTATTCAGTAAAAAATAAATATCGCGTAATGATAAAAATTTTATTTCAAAATAAAAAAATATGAACTTATTTTTCAATGCTTTTTATGTTGGAAAATATAAGTATCGAATAATCAACAGAATTATTACGTGTTTTAAAAACTAGAGTAAATCTTACTTAGAAGTTTTCTCAATATTATTTTGTCTTACATAAATATTATCTAATTTGACAATTTTTCATAAATTTCATGAATATCATTTTTTATAAACTGATTATTGGACTAAAACATATAAAAAAATGTATCGAAATATTCCCCAAATATTCGGAAATATTTATATATCTGGTCATTATTTATGTTAATCATAAACATAATAAAACATCCTTGACTTCTGCTCCTGGTCGAATGGATATTATAATCATAAATAATAACAACTATAGAATAAAAATCTTTTGCCTATCTTTAAAACCAATTAAAGGGTAAAGTTTATATATACATGTTTCCTTCTAGTTTGTAAGTAAGCATTGTTTTTTAATGTACGCTCTTTATTCCTTCAAAAACAGACAGGACTGAAAATTGTAAAAAAAAAATGTGAAATTCACTCGCTGATATTATTCTCTTGTGATTATTTGTGACTTTTTTAAATCTGCGTCCAAAAAATCAATACGAAGATGCTGTTGATTTTGTCAAACGTATAAATTCATATGTGTGTCCAGCTTTAAAGTAATTTCTTATTGTATTAAAAATAAATCCGTATTTGATTTATGCCTCAATATCATATAAGTACTCGTTTATCGAAATACATGAATGCAATTACCTTTGATATATATTTTTAAAAATTAAAATTGTTTTTTTGTTAGAATATTATTAACTATTCAAACTAGTCCAAATGAAAATAGGTTCAGTTAAAAATGTTATGACAGACAAAAACAAACATTGATTTTTTTATAAGTTTAAGTTAATTTTTATTTGAAATATAATAGTTATGAATTAAAGATTGATACTAGATAAGATACTCGTAGTTATTTATTTTTAATTATACGTTATATATAAAACATTTTTAAATAATATTCAAAATATTTTACATTTATATGAGATAAATAATAACTGCATGAAAAAATAAGAATC